>JAOWBW010000922.1:303719-367244 GCA_026119855.1 Campanula takesimana
ACTTTGATTTTGCAACCTTGAATTCGATAGAGACTTGAAAATTGATCACGATCATAGCAATAATCACGAACTTTGAAGATGATAAATTTCACCCTCTAGCGGTATCCACAACCACGAACGAATATCAAGAACACTTGATCTTGGTTGCTAGACCAAATTATGAAACACGTTTTCACAATTAATATGAACTATATGGAATTTTCTTTGGTATAATTTTGTTCTTCAATCTAGGATTTCTTAGAACAAAATAAAACCCTCTCAAACTCTTTGGAGGCTTGCACAAACATTAGGTCTGAGTTATGGCCGAATTCTGATGTTTATACACAAGTAAGACCTATTCCAAATAGGAAACTTGTGTTAAAACCCGTCCAAAATTCGATTCCAAGTCAAATTAGGAATCTTCCCCCGACAGCACTGTGCGGCCGCCCAAACTGAGGTGTGCGGCCGCCCAAGATCTTGTGCGGTCGCCCAGCCCATTTGGGCGGTCGCCCAAAGGCCCAGAAAAATCCAATTTTTCCAAATTTCAAATATATTCCTTATTTAGGATTCGTGCTATTGTGTGTGACCCTCTAGGATTATACTAAGTTGGCAATGAGTTCAAACATGAAGCCATAAGATATGATTAGGTTCTAGCAAACCGTCATACCTACCCAAGTAGTATAACTAGATACAAGTTCGCATTCCTTTTAGAATATGTCACAATCCCTTTGTCCATGATGTCATTGAACACAAGTCATGGTCAACAAGTCAACTTGTATTGTTCAATACTCTCTCGATTCTGAATATGTTGATAATCCAAATGACATTGATCCAATCAATATTTGAGTTTGGCCAAAATTTCATCAACATCATTCCTTCGAGGGGCCCAAGCTTGACATCTCTCCGAAGAGGGACAAATCCATTTAGCTTATTATTCTTCCCTACGTGAATCCGATTACGCCAATCATACCCTTTATAACTACCGTGTTAAGGTAGCGTTTGAATATGTCAAACATAATGTTCATCAAGTGGAAGACTATAATAACTTCATGTCTAAGGATTCAAATGACATAACTAATATGATATTTATATATGACATCGACCATGACATAAATCTCATGCCGCGGGTCATGTCCAGTACCTGTTCCAAACAAGTACCTATAAATCTAACATGATCATCCCATGATCATTTAGCCTTTATACTAGTGCTTAACAAGATCTAGGGACGGAGATTATTATAAGCAAACACGAGCCATAATAATAATCTTATTATCTCTTTATTATTAAAAATGATAACTTATACAACGTTTAACAAACGTGCCTAGGGCACCAACACCAACAATCTCCCACTTGCCCTAGGCCCAATTCCTAGGTATCCAATACCCATGGACCTAACATGACCATCATGTTTAGCTTTATGGAAGTTCCATTGTTTAGCGTGTTCGTAACGTTATCATAAGTAAGGTACTTTGCATATATATACGTCTTTCTTATCAACGATTTCTCGAACGATAAGAAAACGCCTAAGTATGTGTTTGGATTTAGGATGTGCCCTTGGTTCTTTTGCTTGATCAATAGCACGACTATTATCACTAATAAAGTCTATTGAATTAGCAATACTAGGAACCATCTTAAGTTCACCAATGAACTTCTTAATCCAAACAACTTCCTTTGGAGCATCTAATGCAGCAATATACTTAGATTTTAGTCGCAGAATTAGTGACTGTACTCTTCTTGGAACCATTCCAACTTACAGCTTCACTATTATTTATAAAACTCGATTACGATTTCTACCATTTTGTCGGTTTGGAAGCATGCATCCGTGTATCCATATACATCGAGATCATCTTCCATCCCTCCATAGATCATAACAATTCTTTAGTCCTTCTTAAGTACTTTAAGAATTGTTTCACAGCCATCCAGTGATTCTCACCGGTTGTCGGATTAATATCTACTCGTCATGCTCCAAGCATTTAGATATATCCGGCTTAGTACTTATCATGGTATGATGGATCCAATTGCCGAAGCAAATGGCATACCATTCATTCTTCTCATGCTCATCATTTGTCTCAGGACATTTGAGTCTTTGCATAGAAAACTCCATGTAACATTAACAACCGTCCTCTCTTAGAATTTTCCTTGCGGAATCTTCTAATGACTTTGTCAATGTATGTACTTTGGCTTAATCAATTAGCTTCTTCGATCTATCTCTATAGATCTTAATGCCAAGGACATATGCAGTTTTATCCATATTCTTATTGCGAAAACACATTCTTAACAAAGTCTTTGCAGACTAACGTATAGGAATTTCGTTTCCAATGAGCAATATGTCATCCACCATTTAATTTAAGGAATATCACTATGCTCCCACTAATCTTCTTGTATATACAAGGTTCATCTTCGTTATGATCAAGTCAAACTCTTTTGATTTATCAAAACAGAGATTCCAACTCCCACAAGTTTGCTTTATCCAATGGATTTCTGCAACTTTCATAATTTATCAGAATTTTCTTTGACTGTCAAAACCTTTAGGTTGTCTCCAATACATCTTTAAGTGAGTTCCCGTTGAGGAACACTTGTTTTGACATCATTTTGTCAATTTTCATATTCCAAATATGAACATGTGACTACGAGAATTCTAGTAAAATTTCTATGCTATCCATGTAAAATTTTCTCCAAGAAAACTCATTCCTCTCCTTTGGTTTTACACCTTAGGTTAGAATGATCAAGTTCCAAACTTGATTATTACACATGGGTTGCCTTTTAGATTTCATTACTCCAAGTCATTAATCTAAATATGTGGAGTTGACATTGCATCTTTGATAGATGGTAAATACTTCATTCCAAATGAACTTTACCTCAACACTTTCTATTTCGAAATATCCAATATTTCTTGCAATAGATTGTGTCCTATCACATACGCAAGTTCTTGTATATCTTTTGAACGGACTTTTCACGACTCCTTGTGAAAACTTGTTCAACTTCATCATCTTAGGTTAAAATATATATTTTCTAGGTCTCGAACCATTCGAGATACATTTTACTCCCACTGATTCTTTTAGAGATAAACCATTTATCTAGAAAAGTATCATCATAATCAACAGACCATTTGTTTCTTATGAGTAAAATTATATCCTCAAGTTTCCTTAGGATATCCTATGAAAGTATATTTATTAGATTTAAATGTGAGTGTGTCCCAGACAGCTCCTTTTCAAAAGGTCTCACCGTCTTAAATCTTTATGAAAGACAAACCGAGTTTTCTTTCATTATTTAACCTCTCTTGATGGAATTCAGATTAGTATAATCATAGCGGTTTCAAATACATACCCCAAAACAAATAATGGAAGATCTATTTGACTTAGTCATCCAATTAACCATATCCAATAAGGTTCTTATACTTCCATGCAGACACATCATTTAAAATGATGTTCTTAATGAAGTTAATTTGTGAAACCATTTCACAACTTTAATGATGACTGTCAAATTCTTGGTTCAATTATTCGTCATCATGATCCAATCAGAATCTTTGAATAGTTTTACCAAGTATAATAAAAATTTCTTTTAGCATTGCTTCTTAATGCACCATACACACATCAAAATGTATTAGGTCAAGTCAATTAAGATATTAGCCTTTTACCAATCATAGTAAAAGATGTCTTGGTCCAAGTAAATAAGATTTGCATAAATCATGTGATTCCAAATCATATGACTTAAAACTCCGTCCCATGGAATTCTAGATATGCATCTTTTATTTATTTGATCAAAACAATAATACATAAAGAATTTTTAATTATTTATGTTATAGCCTTTATTACTTTGTTCTTCAAGATTTAGGATATAAGATTTATTTATATGATAACACAATGAAGTAAATCATAATAAATAAAGCACTTTTCTTATTCCAAACAAGAAATTAATATCCTTCATTATCTTTTAACAAAATAATGTTTTTCTATCATCAGTAAAGTAAAGTCACTTTACAAGTGTTCTACGAACAATGTTGCAACCATTACATCATTACCGTTTGTAGATAAAACTTTACTATAAGTAGTCTTTCATTTTACTAATTATTCTGGTATCCAATACCCAATAATTAAATTTAGAAAGAATAATTTATAACATAAAATTCTCAAGTGGTAGTCCCACTACCATTCCTTTTATTGATCATCCAGAATTTTGACTACAATTCTAAATGGTCAATCCAATTGCCATTTTACCAAATTGCATCAATTGAGAGTTATTATTTTAAACCACAATTATTTCTTTTAGGTTTGACAACTATTGTCTTACCTTTCTTTTGGCACTTGGCCCTTTTCTTTATGAACCATGAGCTCTGGAGAACCATTCTCCAATATCTTCATCTTCGCAGTTTTTAGCATGTTAATGCAATTCGAAGAAATTCTTATTCATTCTAAACATGTTATAGTCCATCACAAAGTGATTATAACCCTTAGTCAATGAATTAAGAATAATATCCATGGCTAGCTCCAATCCAATTGGACTCCCAAGTTTCTCAAGATGCTCTTTGTAGCCATTATCTTAAGCATGTGAGGTTCCACTTATTACCCTTTACTCCTTTTGCAAGAAGTGAATGCAATAATGGTTTTATACCTCTCTTGCTTAGATTTCTCTTTGAAACATGTAACTCAACTCCACGCCTATTTTATAGGCTTCCACAAGTTCCAAACTTTGTTGGAGTTTAAGAGCACATAATCGTGAGCATAAGAAAACTCACATTCCTAGAATCATAATCATGATTCTTGTGATTGTCTACTCCGGCATTAGGTTCTTTAGGAATAGGCCCATCAAGAATGTACAACCCATCATCTTGCCTTAGAACGATTCTTAGGCTCAGGATCCAATCCATGAAGTTTGTACCATTCTCTTGAAGCATTATCCTTATCAAGGATTAATCGCAACGATTTTAGTTGTCATCTACAACCAATGCAAAATTTCCAAAATTTTACAAGTACCAATCTCATTAAAGAGATAAATAATGTATTTTCCAAAAATACTCCCACTAAATTATATAACCTTCTTATACATCCAATGTATAATATAATTTAAATGGGCTAAGATCCAACTTTAATTTAATTTTAAGTACGCTTTGGCGCACCGCTCAAAATTAAATTAATTAGGTAGACAACCCTGTCAATCATATCCCATATGACTCTTAGATTCCTTTTTGAGATTCTCTTAAATGGGCTAAGATCCAACATTAATTTAATCTTGAGTCCGCTTTGGCGGACCGCTCAAAATCAAATTAATTAGGTAGACAATTTCTTGTCAATCATATCAATATAATTCTTAGTGATCCAATTTCAAAAGCATGTTTAATCTCATCTTTGCCTAGGCCCAAAACTGTTTTGACGCCTAATTAAGTCCAACCATTATAAACGCATAGGAAACTCTTATTCACTCATCTTGCTCATACAAAGATAAAATCAATGCACCTCGCTTTGGCGAGCCCACATGAAAGTACCCGTGTACTTACAAGTGTTTTAATCATGGCGTGGCAAAAAGGACTTAAAACTTTCTTGAAGGTTCATCACCATATAGCATACAACATATTTATGAGCACACAAGATAAACATGTTACGCATCAAGTTTAGCCACTAAATTAATCATCATTAATTTAAGCATAACATTTATGTGTCATTAGTTTCTCCATGATTATGAGGATGAGACTATTTCAACTTTGGTTATTATCTCCAAATCAAGACAACAAGAAGTGCGGTCGAACTAAGCCATTAGGCAACCACAATCCCGCACTAATTCAAGAAACCAAGAAAGTAGTCCATGTGGCCGAAACTAAGCAATAGATGGTCTCGATGAACGTAGGCCAATTGCATTCACAATTCCACATGGATCTCCAATCATTGAATCAAGAACTTTGTTTCTCAATTTTAGCAATTATGAACTCTTCATAATTCTAACTTCGTTTTATCTTGAAACTTTGATTGCGATCAAGTTTGGGAAACACAATCTCGATGAACGTAGATTATCCATCCAAACCTTGAACCAATCTTAGAATCACAAGACTAAAACAAATAGGAAAATCAAACCCCAAGATCCACACTCAAACCAACTACCCAAGCCCAATCCAGATTAGCAAGTCTGGTCTGGTTTTTTACTGGTTCGGTTGGACCTCTCGAAAATTCCAAATTCCAATTTTAACCAAAATCAGAACAGAATCAGTGAACTGTGCGGCCGCCCAAACTCTCCTGTGCGGTCGCCCAAACATGTGCGGCCGCCCAGGGAGATTTGTGCGGTCACCCAAACGCATCAGAAAGAATTTTGAAGTTCGAAAATTTGTCTCAAAATTATCTTTCCCCGATTATTAAAACCATGATCCAATCAGAATTAATAATCAAACAATTCAGAATCCATCATAATATTTATTGCGATTGAATCGTGCGATTAAAGTTGTAAAACAATAAACCACATAAAATCACATAACACATAAACATCATATAATCCAATATTCATATCATGCAAGGCACATAAACAATTTATATACACACAACATGATCTAGTATTGAAATAATCAACATGAACGGGGCTCTGATACCACTGTTGGGTTTCGTAGTAACATGCGCAGCGGAATTAAGCATTTAAAATTTAATGAAACCCAAAACCCATAGATCCATTCATATGATTAAGTCAAATACAACAATATGAATACTAGAATACTAACCCTTGATGCCTTGATTTTGCAACCTTGAATTCGATAGAGACTTGAAAACTTGATCACGATCATAGCAATAATCACGAACTTTGAAGATGATAAATTTCACCCTCTAGCGGTATCCACACCACGAACGAATATCAAGAACACTTGATCTTGGTTGCTAGACCAAATTATGAAACACGTTTTCACAATTAATATGAACTATATGGAATTTTCTTTGTGTATAATTTTGTTCTTCAATCTAGGATTTCTTAGAACAAAATAAAACCCTCTCAAACTCTTTGGAGGCTTGCACAAACATTAGGTCTGAGTTATGGCCGAATTCTGATGTTTATACACAAGTAAGACCTATTCCAAATAGGAAACTTGTGTTAAAACCCGTCCAAAATTCGATTCCGAGTCAAATTAGGAATCTGCCCCCGACAGCACTGTGCGGCCGCCCAAACTGAGGTGTGCGGCCGCCCAAGATCTTGTGCGGTCGCCCAGCCCATTTGGGCGGTCGCCCAAAGGCCCAGAAAAATCCAATTTTTCCAAATTTCCAATATAGTCCTTATTTAGGATTCGTTCTATTGTGTGTGACCCTCTAGGATTATACTAAGTTGGCAATGGGTTCAAACATGAAGCCATAAGATATGATTAGGTTCTAGCAAACCGTCATACCTACCCAAGTAGTATAACTAGATACAAGTTCGCATTCCTTTTAGAACATGTCACAATCCCTTTGTCCACGATGTCATTGAACACAAGTCATGGTCAACAAGTCAACTTGTATTGTTCAATACTCTCTCGATTCCGAATATGTTGATAATCCAAATGACATTGATCCAATCAATCTATTTGAGTTTGGCCAAACATTTCATCAACATCATTCCTTCGAGGGGCCCAAGCTTGACATCTCTCCGAAGAGGGACAAATCCATTTAGCTTATTATTCTTCCCTACGTGAATCCGATTACGCCAATCATACCCTTTATAACTACCGTGTTAAGGTAGCGTTTGAATATGTCAAACATAATGTTCATCAAGTGGAAGACTATAATAACTTCATGTCTAAGGATTCAAATGACATAACTAATATGATATTTATATATGACATCGACCATGACATAAATCTCATGCCGCGGGTCATGTCCAGTACCTTGTTCCAAACAAGTACCTATAAATCTAACATGATCATCCCATGATCATTTAGCCTTTATACTAGTGCTTAGCAAGATCTAGGGATGGAGATTATTATAAGCAAACACGAGCCATAATAATAATCTTATTATCTCTTTATTATTAAAAATGATAACTTATACAACGTTTAACAAACGTGCCTAGGGCACCAACACCAACAATGGTCCACGTCAACTTATGTTGTCCAATGCTTTCTCGATCCCGAGTAGATTGATATGAGCAAATAACATTGAACACTTCAATTCATTTGGGTACGGCCGTACACTATTATCAATCTCACTAATCGAGTGGCCAAGAAGATATCTCTCTTGAGAGAGGGACAAATCCCATCTTGACTTATCATTCTTCCCTACAAGAATTCGATTATTCCAATCGTAGCCTTTATAACTTCCCGGTTAGGGGCAGCGTTTGAATACGTCAAACATAATGTTCATCATGTGGAAGACCATGATAATCTCAGGTCTAAGGATAAATGATATAACTATTATGAGATCTAATTATGACATTTGATCATGACATAAATCTCATAACGGGTCTATCCAGTACTTGTTCTCCAACAACTACCCACAAGTTTAATCCGCATCCTATGCACTATAATCATCATATGATTATCCATTAAACTCATGCTAGACTTTCATAAGTGCTAGGGACAATGATTATCATAATAAACATGATAAAGATATAATAATTGGGTTTGTTATCTCTATAACAATGAAGCTATGATATAACGCATATGCCTTTCTCAAGGGCCTAGGGAATAATATCCAACAGTCCAGTGTGGAGTGATGATACCCTGTTTGCCGATGATGGAGCGGATAGGATTCAGAGTTTGATTGGGTTTGACAGTATCGACATCAGGAGTGGCTACGGTGTGCGCCTGAGGGGCCTGAAGAGTTGGTACGAGGAGATGTTGGCGGCTCTTAAGGCCGGAGGCGGTGATGTAGAGGTAGCTTCCCGTCCATTTATTTGGTACTGATTGTCCCAGACCACCTTTACTAATGCTGGTACTATGAAGATGATTCCAATGTTGGGATATTTGGCGGAGCTGGATGCAGTGGTCTTGATTGCTTGGGGAGCTGCAATCTTGGCGTAGTTGTCCCGTTCCCTAGATCGGAGTTGTAGGTCGCAGTCGGCATCAGTCGATTGTTTACACTTTGCCTTGGAGGTATGCTCCGTTTCTTGTCTGTTTTTGATTTCAGTCTTTTCATCTTTATAGATTATTTTTGATTGTGTTTCATGACTTTCCCATGCAGTGCTGGGCTTACGAGGTTCTGGCTTTGAGTCGGTTTGAGATGACCAGTGCCCGATCGACATACCCTGCCATGTGCCGATGGGTGCCGAGTTGCAGGAGTAGGGGAGACGAGACCTCTTGGCACTATACATACGCTCAGCTGAAGATCATTCTATGGGGACCCCGTCCAAGAGGGATTGTTCTCTATCCATGGCTAGAATTAGATGCGGAGTTACTGGCTGCAGGAGCGCTTGAGGCGATAGGTCAGAGGAGGTTGTTGATTGGATATAGCGGAAACGACCTTTACTTGGGTGAGAGGGTATGTACCCAGTATGGGGCAGGCAGTGCTCCTCAAGTTCTGGTGGATCCTCCATAATTCGTGACTGATGTCGCGACCCCGGACCCCGCGGGCCCCGGGACCGCGAGCTGGACGTCGACTCTAGAACCAAAACTATGAAATACCAAGGTTAAAAATTCCATTTAATACCAAAAGGTGATGATCCAAGTTTACAAATCATTTTGAACGACAAGGTAAAACTAGTACAAACTCCACAAGTTCATACACCAAAGTTACAAAATACACAAATCCTAATGACGTCAATATTTGGTACAAATATCCCAAAAGGTTACACATTTATATAATGTAAACCCACCTATACAACTCTCCCCAAAAGAATGTATCCACCCTCGACGTCCTCGTTCTCGTGATCAGCGAGACTAATCCTTAGCACCTGGGGGGGGGGTTAAGGAAAAACAAAGATAAAAGAAAGGGGGTGAGATAAATCTCAATAAGTTACTAATGCAACTACATGACATGCTATGATGCAATAAGCAATAAACAATAATTATTGTCACATAGCATATAGCAATTATCATATAACAGATAGCAGCGGAAATAAACACATAACAAAGGATATAGCCAAGGTTTTCCAAACCGGAACATCCAAATAAAGGATCGCTGCGCAGCTTCAATAATCAACCAATCATCATCTTCATAATAGCATGAAAGCCGAAGAGAAACCCCGGTACCGGAACCAATAACCAATGAAGTGTCACAAAGGACGGGAGACATGCCACAAAGTCATGCTCCAAGTAAAGCTAAAATGCACACAAAGGAGCTAGCTCTTCTCACATCCAAGGCCAATCTGGAGGAGGGTAATAATTGGGCAAAACAATGGTCAACATCATAATGGACTTGGCTTGTGCCATCATAATATTTCGCATCGCCCGAAACACACACAATGCCAGCTGGGCTTTCACGTAAAGGCTAAGTAATAAAATACTAGCACGATAAACAACAAAGGATTCCAAAGTAGGGAATCATGCCAATTAATCACCAAGAAGATGAAATGAACAAACAATGCACAATAAAGGTGCTCCAAAATCCCAATCGACAATTAATGAATCTCAAACACAAACTTGATCACAAAGGACCCAATTCTATCACTAAAGCGTACCACAATGATCACTAAGGTCAACTAGAAGAACACTCAAGATTCGGGTCAAAAGGCATCCTTCAATCACACAATTTTAACAAAATGGAAATTTTCAGAGGACTGTGCGGCCGCCCAAGTTGGGTTGTGCGGTCGCCCAAAGTGCCTCAAAACAAGAACAAAAGCTCTCAGAAAGATGCGCGGTCGCCCATACAATTTTGGGCGGTCGCCCAATATGCCGGAATCGCCAGAAATCGGGAAGAACAACAGGGGTTCTTCCATTTTTAAACCCAAAACACATAACACCCAAAATCCAATACTCCCAACAAGATTTCTAAGGTACCCAAACATTATTTAACAAAAAGGGGACCTTAACAACACCCTTTATCAACCAAAACCAAGATTGAATCAAGATATTCATCAATTCACCATTTTCAACCAAAAACTCAATAAATTCCAAATAAATTGCAAAACTCATCCAAACTTCAAATGTAATACATCAAACACTATCTAAACATGATATGAACAATTTAGCATTAAAATGGGGGGAAAGTAACTTACTTGAAAATAATGAAAGTCGACGGAATTCGATTCTTTTTAGTCTACGCGATCCTAACGACGATCTAAACAACGTTCAAGTTTTAAGAAATGAGAGAAGATGAGAGGAAGAAGGAGAAAATGAAGAGAGAAGAAGGAGAAGAAAACTTACCACTTTTTGGAGGAGAGAGGAGAGAGATGGCTGGGAGAAGTGAAAGAGTGAGGGAGAAGGTGAGGGAGGTGAGGGGAATAGGGAGGGAGTATGAAAAATGTTTAAAAGATTTACACTTAGGCCCCCTCACTCACACTACACACCAACTACACTCCCAACTAACAATTAAGACTCAACACTTCCACACTAGCCCAAATAACTCGAATAAAAAGCTAGGCATAAATATTATAACACATAAAATGCACACATAACATTTAAATAAATAATAATTTAAATAAATAAATAAGCAAATAATTAAATAAAAATCATTTAATTACTAATAAAATAGAGCCTAGATTTCGGGTCGTGACATTCACTCCCCCTTAAAGAAAATTCGACCCGAATTTTAACGAGACTCACCTTAAACAAAAAGCCACGGAAATTTCCTCCCGATCTCATCTCGAAGCTCCCACGTCGACTCCTCGATGTTATGATTCCTCCAAAGAACTCGAACCAACGCGATGCTCTTGCTCCTCAACTCTTGGACCTTGGAATCTATGATCCGAACCGGTCGTTCCTCATAACTCATATCGGGCTCAATATCTTCCGGTATCCTCGGTAACACGTGAGACGGATCACGAACGTACTTCCGAAGCATAGAAACGTGGAAAACGTCATGTAACCGATCCAAAGATGACGGTAACGCAAGGCGATACGCTAGAAGTCCAACCTTTCCCAAAATCTCAAACGGACCAATAAACCTCGGAGCCGACTTACCCTTCTTCCCAAACCTACGAATACCCACCTTCGGAGATACTTTCAAGAATACCAAATCACCAACCTGAAAACTCAGATCTCGCCTTCGGTTGTCTGCGTAGCTCTTATGTCGACTCTGGGCTGTCTTCAATCTATCCCGGATAACTTTAACTTTCTCAACCGAATCCCGAAGCAAATCAATACCCAAAACTTTCGCTTCACCGACCTCATCCCAACAAATAGGCGATCTACACTTCCTTCCATACAAGGCCTCAAACGGTGCCATCTCGATACTAGCCTGATAACTGTTGTTGTAGGAGAATTCCACTAACGGTAGGTGCGAATCCCAAGAATCAGAAAAGTCTATCGAACACGCTCGCAACATATCCTCCAAAATCTGAATAGTCCTCTCGGATTGACCATCGGTCTGAGGATGAAAAGACGTACTGAATCGAAAATCTGTACCCAAAGCTTCCTGAAATGCCTTCCAGAATCTAGAAGTAAACCTCGGGTCTCGATCTGACACAATGCTAACCGGAACCCCATGCAATCTAACAATCTCATCAATATAAAGGGTCGCAAGCTTCTCCATCGAATATCTGATGTCAATAGGCAAGAAATGAGCACTCTTGGTCAATCTATCCACTATTACCCAAACACTGTCATACTTTCTACGGGTACGAGGCAGTCCCGTAACGAAATCCATAGTCATATGCTCCCATTTCCACTCGGGAATCTCTAACGGCTGAAGCAATCCCGCGGGTCTCTGATGCTCGGCTTTGACCTGCTGACACGTTAAACACCTCGATACATACTTGGCTATTTCCCTTTTCATATTATTCCACCAAAATTGTTGCTTCAAATCCTGATACATCTTCGTACTACCCGGATGAATAGTATACCTCGATTTGTGACCTTCATCTAAAACTTGCCTCTTTAATCCACTAACATCGGGTACACACAAACGACCACGGAAAGTCAACACCCCCACCGGGCTAATAGAAAAATCCTCGAAATTCTTTTCCTTCAATTTACCCATTACCTTCACTAACTCGGGATCTTCTTTCTGAGCTTCCTTTATCCTCTGAATTAGGGTCGGAGACACCCTAATATTCGCAAAAATAGCCCCATGTCTCGATTCACGAGGAGACCAATCTCGAACATCCTCAAGCATTTTCCATTCACGGACCATCATCGAAGCCACATAAGATTTTCTACTAATCGCATCGGCTACCACATTCGCCTTCCCCGGATGATAAGAAATCGTACAATCATAATCCTTCAACAATTCCATCCATCGGCGCTGCCTATTATTCAACTCTTTCTGGGAGAAAAGGTACTTCAAACTCTTGTGATCGGTAAAAATCTCAAACTTCGCCCCATAAAGGTAGTGCTTCCACTTGTGCAACGCAAATACAATCGTGGCCAACTCCATATCATGAGTCGGGTAATTCTGCTCACTAGGGGTCAACTTCCTCGAAGCATAAGCAATCACTTTCCCATTCTGCATCAATACACAACCCAAACCTTCTTTAGAAGCATCACTATAAATCACTAGGCCATCGCTCCCATTAGGCAAAGTCAAGATCGGTGCGGTAGTCAACCTCTTCTTCAATTCTTCGAAACCCTTGTCACATTTCTCGGTCCACACAAACGGAACATTCTTCCGGGTCAACTGAGTCATCGGAGTAGCAATCCTCGAGAACCCTTCAATAAATCTTCGGTAATACCCGGCTAAACCCAGAAAACTACGAATCTCGGTCACTGACTCGGGCCTCTTCCAATCCACTACGGCTTCAATCTTCGAAGGATCCACTGAAATCCCATCTTTCGAAATAACGTGCCCAGAAATGACACCTTCTCGAGCCAAAATTCGCATTTACTGAACTTCGCAAATAATTTCTCCCTCGCAAGAACGGATAAAACTGTCCTCAAATGCTGCTCGTGCTCCTCTCGGGATTTCGAATAAACAAGAATGTCGTCGATGAAAACCACCACGAACGAATCAAGATAAGGATGGAAAACTCGGTTCATCAAATCCATAAACACGGCCGGCGCATTAGTCAACCCAAACGGCATAACCAAAAACTCATAATGACCATAACGAGTACGAAAAGCAGTCTTCAGAATATCCTCTGATCGGACCTTCAACTGATGGTACCCACTCCTCAAATCAAGTTTAGAGAAAACCACGGACCCTTGTAGCTGGTCAAACAAATCATCAATATGCGGTAGAGGATATTTATTCTTCACCGTAACCTGATTCAACTTCCGGTAATCGATACACAACCTCAACGAACCATCTTTCTTCCGCACGAATAAAACCGGTGTTCCCCACGGGGAAACACTAGGGCGGATAAACCCTCGATCAAGCAACTCTTGCAACTGAACCTTCAGTTCCTTCAATTCTGCGGGAGCTAACCTATAAGGCGCTTTCGAAATCGGAGCCGTACCCGGCAAAAGATCTATACAAAACTCAATCTCACGATCGGGAGGCATATCATACTCGGTAGAGAAAACATTGGGAAATTCCCGGACTACCCGAACACTATCAAAACTAGGGGATTCCTTCCTAGTATCAAGAACACTAGCCAAAAACCCCTCGCAACCACTATGCAATAATTTTCTCGCTTTCATAAAAGAAATTAGGCGAACCTTTCTACTCAGAGGACTAGCCTCAAAAACAAACTTAGGCACATCGGGAATAGAAAAAGTAACAGTTTTCTTACGGCAATCAACAGAAGCATGAAACTTGCTCAACCAATCCATACCCAAAATGACATCAAAGTCTTGGATAGGAAGAACTACCAAATCCGCACAAAGGACTCGGCCACAAATGACCACATCACAAGCACGAAAGACTCGATCCGAAATGAAGCATTCTCCTATAGGGGTCGACACCTCTAGTACGTATGGTAAAGACTCGAATGCAGCATTTAACATGGAAGCAAATTGCACAGAAATGTATGAATGAGATGATCCTGGATCTACTAACGCTCGTGCGCTCACATTAGACACAGAAACAATACCTCCAATAACGGATGGATCATCCGTAGATTGTTGTTGATTCATAGCATAAACCTTCCCTTGAACCTTGGGCTTCCCGGTAACATCCCTTTTCTGACCTTGATTAATACCAACTCCTGACCCGGATGCTTGTCCCTTGCCTCTAGTACAATCTCTTGCGAAATGCCCCATTTGACCACAATTGGTGCACCTTCCTTGCTTCTTCCAACAACGGTCTTCAGAATGACCTTCCTTTTGACAATACGAACAAGGCCTCCTAATTTGGCTCCCTTGGTTCCCGGAAGTGGTACCCGGGTTCCTTGGGGTCGGTTGTCCTCGGAACTGAGATTGTCCCCCAAAGTTACCTCGATTATCAATTCTCGGTTGTGACTTGCTCTGCGCTCCTTGCTTACTCGGGTTGGCCACCTCGGTCATCCGCTTATGTTCCCCAATATCTTGCTCTATCAAATAGGCTCGGTCCACCGCATCTTGGAATGTCACAATCCGTTGAGCAATCAGTTGAGTACGGATGGAGGTCTTCAATCCCCGAATAAACCTCATAGCCTTTTGTTCCTCGGTCCTCACCAAATAGTCGCAATACCGGGCTAATTCTATGAACTTAGCCGAGTATTGTGCTATAGACAACACACCTTGCTCCAAGTTGAGTAGCTCGATCTCTTTTCGGTTTTGATCAACAACCGGAATGAAATGCTCTTTGAATTTGCGAACGAACAACTCCCACGCATACACCGTGTGAGTATCGTCCCAAGTAGCTTTAACACCTTTCCACCAATGCTCGGCGGCTCCCACAAGCTTGTAAGCCGCAAACCGGACCTTATCCTCATCCGAACACCCAAATACATCATAAATCTTCTCCATAGACTCAATCCACAACTCAGCTTTCCGAACATCGGGCTCCCCATTGAATTCAACCGGTTTCAACTTCAGAAATTGCTCCAATCCATAACGGGGTGGTGCTTGCTCTACCCTCAGGCCTTGATCATGTATGGCTTTCATGGCCGCCTCAAACATGCCTTGAAACATGGCACGGGCTTCATCCCTTGTATCATTCTGATTCTGTGCCCCACTAGCACCTCCTCTGTTTCTTCTTCCCGACATTGAGAACAATTACCTGCATAAAACATCAACCGTTAATCACTCCGCACACTACTACCCACCTAGGTCATACTAATCCACCTAGACTTATACATAGAGCTAATGCCATGGCTCTGATACCAACTGTCGCGACCCCGGACCCCGCGGGCCCCGGGACCGCGAGCTGGACGTCGACTCTAGAACCAAAACTATGAAATACCAAGGTTAAAAATTCCATTTAATACCAAAAGGTGATGATCCAAGTTTACAAATCATTTTGAACGACAAGGTAAAACTAGTACAAACTCCACAAGTTCATACACCAAAGTTACAAAATACACAAATCCTAATGACGTCAATATTTGGTACAAATATCCCAAAAGGTTACACATTTATATAATGTAAACCCACCTATACAACTCTCCCCAAAAGAATGTATCCACCCTCGACGTCCTCGTTCTCGTGATCAGCGAGACTAATCCTTAGCACCTGGGGGGGGGGTTAAGGAAAAACAAAGATAAAAGAAAGGGGGTGAGATAAATCTCAATAAGTTACTAATGCAACTACATGACATGCTATGATGCAATAAGCAATAAACAATAATTATTGTCACATAGCATATAGCAATTATCATATAACAGATAGCAGCGGAAATAAACACATAACAAAGGATATAGCCAAGGTTTTCCAAACCGGAACATCCAAATAAAGGATCGCTGCGCAGCTTCAATAATCAACCAATCATCATCTTCATAATAGCATGAAAGCCGAAGAGAAACCCCGGTACCGGAACCAATAACCAATGAAGTGTCACAAAGGACGGGAGACATGCCACAAAGTCATGCTCCAAGTAAAGCTAAAATGCACACAAAGGAGCTAGCTCTTCTCACATCCAAGGCCAATCTGGAGGAGGGTAATAATTGGGCAAAACAATGGTCAACATCATAATGGACTTGGCTTGTGCCATCATAATATTTCGCATCGCCCGAAACACACACAATGCCAGCTGGGCTTTCACGTAAAGGCTAAGTAATAAAATACTAGCACGATAAACAACAAAGGATTCCAAAGTAGGGAATCATGCCAATTAATCACCAAGAAGATGAAATGAACAAACAATGCACAATAAAGGTGCTCCAAAATCCCAATCGACAATTAATGAATCTCAAACACAAACTTGATCACAAAGGACCCAATTCTATCACTAAAGCGTACCACAATGATCACTAAGGTCAACTAGAAGAACACTCAAGATTCGGGTCAAAAGGCATCCTTCAATCACACAATTTTAACAAAATGGAAATTTTCAGAGGACTGTGCGGCCGCCCAAGTTGGGTTGTGCGGTCGCCCAAAGTGCCTCAAAACAAGAACAAAAGCTCTCAGAAAGATGCGCGGTCGCCCATACAATTTTGGGCGGTCGCCCAATATGCCGGAATCGCCAGAAATCGGGAAGAACAACAGGGGTTCTTCCATTTTTAAACCCAAAACACATAACACCCAAAATCCAATACTCCCAACAAGATTTCTAAGGTACCCAAACATTATTTAACAAAAAGGGGACCTTAACAACACCCTTTATCAACCAAAACCAAGATTGAATCAAGATATTCATCAATTCACCATTTTCAACCAAAAACTCAATAAATTCCAAATAAATTGCAAAACTCATCCAAACTTCAAATGTAATACATCAAACACTATCTAAACATGATATGAACAATTTAGCATTAAAATGGGGGGAAAGTAACTTACTTGAAAATAATGAAAGTCGACGGAATTCGATTCTTTTTTAGTCTACGCGATCCTAACGACGATCTAAACAACGTTCAAGTTTTAAGAAATGAGAGAAGATGAGAGGAAGAAGGAGAAAATGAAGAGAGAAGAAGGAGAAGAAAACTTACCACTTTTTGGAGGAGAGAGGGAGAGAGATGGCTGGGAGAAGTGAAAGAGTGAGGGAGAAGGTGAGGGAGGTGAGGGGAATAGGGAGGGAGTATGAAAAATGTTTAAAAGATTTACACTTAGGCCCCCTCTCTCACACTACACACCAACTACACTCCCAACTAACAATTAAGACTCAACACTTCCACACTAGCCCAAATAACTCGAATAAAAAGCTAGGCATAAATATTATAACACATAAAATGCACACATAACATTTAAATAAATAATAATTTAAATAAATAAATAAGCAAATAATTAAATAAAAATCATTTAATTACTAATAAAATAGAGCCTAGATTTCGGGTCGTGACAACTGATCTGGCGTCTCTGCTTGACCGGGTTAGGTTGACCGAGGGCCCTGATGCTAGAGAGTTTTTTGGAGAGGGAGCCTCGTATGACGACTTTGCTCAGACACGCCTTGGGAGCCTACGTGCTGTGATAAGTTGAGGGAGATGGGGAAGAGGCACGTTGAGCCGGCAGCATCGGGCCCAATGTTGGGTTTTGATGCATCATGCGCAACGGAATGAACATAAGATCAAACACCCATGAGCCCAGATCCGTGCATGTTGATTAAAGTAAATACAAGATGTGTTGGGTATTCCCACTTATATCTCAGTTTCAATGTAATATGATTGATTAGATTTGATTGATCCATCACCTAAGTTTTATTTCATGGACTTTAGACCCATATGTAAGAAGTATTTATACTTCATTTTTTAGGTAGTCCATTTGAATAGAATAGGCTTAGGAATAGGGCAATAATATCAACATTCAAGAAAATCACAATGTTGAGTTTGAGCCGCTCCTACGCGTCGTGCCTACCCACCGCAATAGGGCAAGAATATCAACATTCAAGAAAATCACAATGTTGAGTTTGAGCCGCTCCTACGCGTCTCTCCTACGCGCCGCAATAGGACAAGAATATCAACATTCAAGAAAATCACAATGTTGAGTTTGAGTCGCGCCTACGCGCCGCAATAGGGCAATAATATCAAGACTCAAGAAAATCACAGATTTGACTGAAGCTATGCGCCTACGCGCCTCTTAACTCACACGCCTCTTACTCACGCGCCTCTTACTCATGCGCCTATGCGCCCCATGTCGCGCGCACATGATATGCGCCCTAAAGGCTTAATGCGCCTCATTGATGTGTTTCAACACTTAGAAGATTTTCTGAAGACTTGAAGAAATTCAAACTACGCGCCGCGCCTACGTGCCGCGCCTACGCGCCACACCCGTGCGCCTGTGAATGTGCTATTCACCCCTTTGGCTCAACGCGCCTCATTGTGAATGATTTAAAACTTGGTGATTTATTGAACACATGAAGACTTGAAGAATTTCAAACTATGCCAATGATCCAACGGTGGAAAAATAACACGTATGCACCCGCATCTGAGGACACCTGTCCACAATGGTCATATTGTTGTTATGTGTCTAACGGCTATAAAAGGACACATTCTCCACTCAACGAGCTCCATCACATTTGTCCTTAATCTTATCGGATTTCCAACGGCTACTTTTTGGAGCTCACCTATAAATACCCCATAACTTCAAACGTTTTGAAGTTGCTAAGAATCTCTGAATTTCTCTCTCAAGCATTTGTTGAAGATTTGAAGATTGCCTTTGAATTCCCAGATTCTTCAAGAACATCTTCATAACTTCATCCTTAGCCCAGATCCTCAAGCAAAAACACTTTAGTTTTATTGTGCTCTAAATCTCATAGATCTAAAGAGCCTTAAAGCTAAGAACACACACGCACCTCTTTAAGTTTGATCACTTAGATCTTTTTTTAAGAGATACACCGGTTTTGTCTAGAATTTGTTCTTTCAGAGATTATTAGATCTTGAGTTAGTGTATAATCTCAAACGTTGTAATTTGTAACACTCTCTCATATTATAAGATCTTCATTAGAAATCCAAGACTAACCATCTTGGTAGAGGACGTAGATCATTTCCCGATCGAACCTCTCCTAATAGCGCGTATTAATTTCTCGTCATTTACTTTCAAGTTATTATCTTATCTCACTATTTGCTTGTTTAATCATTGTAGATTGATTGTATTGAATTGTGTTGTGTTTATTATATATTTTCCTTAGTTCCATCTTTCACTCACTTTGAGCCAAAATACTTAGAGTGTGTGTGCGCCTCTTTGTCACACTTTGCGCCTACTTTACTTAAATAAATTCCGCTGTGCATTTCACTCACTCACTTAGGCGCATTTCATAACGCTTATTTGATAAAGTGTGCATTTGCAATCGAGTTTTGTAGACACCCCGCCTTGGACCGCTCACCCCGATTGCACATTTGATCTTGTGTTTCTCCCCACTTTAAGTGTTTCTCGTTAGTTTCTGTCACTCCCGTTAAGTTCCTGACTGACTTCGTTAAGTCCAGGGACTAAACTGAATGACAGGGCTGACTTTCTAGTCCATTCTGTCAAAATTGCCTTCTCTGAGTTGCGCGCCTCCGACAGGAGGAGCCAGACGCGCACGCCTCCCGCCCTCAAAGCAGGAAGCGCGCGCCTCTGGGCGTCAGTTACAGATTTCTGGCCAGGATTCTCTCCCTTGCTCAATTTACAGGATTTTGCCTGGGAAGGATTTCTTGGTGACTGAGTTTTGGCACCAAAAACATATCTTTTTCACCTATAAAAACCTTCCTTTACCTCCATTTTCAAGGGACGAAAACTTAAGACAAAAACTTGGACCAAAAGACCTTGACTTTACCAAATTTCCTACTCTCAAAGCATTTTCCAAAGGATTTCTCCAAGTAATTCAACAGGAAGTGTTTGAAGTCTCTTGAAGTCTAGGTAAAGCTATTTCTTTCCCCTTCTCAACTTCATCTCTTTTCTCTTCCTTTTGTATTATCAAAGTGCAATCACCCAAATCATTTTGGGACATGACTCTAATGATCACCTCATCTCATTGAGGTTGGTTAAAGAGTTATCTCCTACATTCCAAACTCTATTTTAAACCCCTTTTTATGATTTAAAGAAGAAGAAGAAGAACGTTTATCATTCATGTAGATTTTATTCAAGCAAGACCAACTTTAGTTGGGCGAGATGGGTGTTTCGGTACTTCCCATCTCGTAATCTAATCCCCGAACCTCAAAACAAAGAATCTTTGTTTTCATAATCAAACTTAGGCTATTATCAATAGGTTTTTCTTATGTTCCTCAAAACATAGGTGGCGACTCTAAACAATCTAAAACAAGCTAGACATCCTAGGATAATTCACCACTCTAGCCAAGCCGTGGCTCCCCGGGGTATCTACAGTGGCGACTCCGCTGGGGAGATTTGAGGGTTAAACTTGCATTCTGATCAAAATCTACATCTTTTCTGGGCATTCTGATTCCTGATGGGGGAGGCGCGCGCGTCTGGCCACTTCAGCCTAAGCCGCGCGCATCCCGCATCAAGGACCAGAATCGCCCGCTTCTTCATGTTCTTCATTTTCTTCTTCTACTATTCTCCACTAATCATTTCTGCAGGGGTTACAATATGCACATAGGACCAGGGCAATCCCCTGAGTCCAAAATCTGACAATCTGACAGGTGTGACCAGAAGCGCACGCCTCCCCATAGCATCGTGCCACGCGCGCTCATCCCCCATTTCAATACTCAGAGGCGCACGCTTCTGGGTTGGTTCCCAGAACAGAAACAGGTCTCAGAACAGAGCAGTGTGATGGGGGTGCAGGCACAGTTGCCTGCATCAGTGGTTATTCTGAACTTCGGACTGTTTTAATTTTTGTGTTTTATTTACCGGTCACACGGGTGATTCGGGAGTTGTAATTTATGTGCTTATGTGTTTTTTTTATCTTTCTTTTCAAAAAAAAAAATATAAAAAAATATTTTGTCACTCGTTAGACCTCACACTACATGCACATATTCCTATGAACTGCTCACTATCGAGTCGCACAAGTCCAACCCCAAACCCGTCGAGGCCCGTCCTAGAAAGTTTCAAGCTCCACTCGACCTTGGCTCTTTCGAAGCGGTAAACCTCAGCCCGTGGCGTAGTTCATGACTACATGACGGGGGTGACCTTTGAGCCTCATTTTCAAGCCGAGCACAAGCCACACAAATCTAGTTAGGGTCTAACACTCCGTGACTCAAGTCGGTTTCCATGTACCGAGATTTCCCTAAACTAATGTCTTCAAATCATACATGCCAACTTGTTGAAACGGACGCAATAAAAATCCGTCCCCAAAAGTGGTTATTTTTGGACGAAAATAAAAATTCGTCCCCGCATGTATGCTTTACTATATTAATTTAGTTTAATCCCGATACATGTAGGATTCACAAACGCGATGGAATCCAATGAGTATATGGGACCGCGAGATGGTCTATATACTAGTGTGACGATTCCATTATTTTCTTAGAAACCATTTCCCTCCGACTTATAAAAAAAAAAAAAAAAAAAGTCTTTTCTTATGTGGTTCTAGTCGTGTGCCCAACTGTGTGTTCTAAGCCTCTTTGTGGACCGCAAGTGTTACTCAAGACTGACAAGGGCCTCTTCTGCAATATAGGTTCAATTGGTACTTACAGAGTCTACCGGGATTCGGCAAATCGGTTAGTCCGTGAAGAGATCACTTCAACAACTCCTACATCAACCATGACCGGCAGCAGCAACACCATGTCTCTCGAACAGCTTTCAACCATGGTCCAACTCCTCCAAGAGCAAGTCTCCACCCTTAATAAGGAGGCACAAAGCAAAGACGACATTTGGCAATCCCACCTCGACAGCCAAAGGGAGGCCCACGAGGCCGAGATGGAGCTAATGAAAGAAAAGCTCACTAATCTTGCCAAGGGGAAGAACAAGAATAACGATGACGAATCCGAATGGACCGAGGGTTTGTTCAAAAGTCCTTATGTCAACACCCGCACCAAGAAAGTGGGAGGGCCAAGTTCCGAGAACAATGAGCCCAAAATGGTGGATTCTATCATGGCCTACATCGACCAAAAATTCAATGGGCTCAACATGGGGAAAGGCACCGACACAAGCCTTTATCAATCATCCATCCTCATGAGTACTATGGCCGCTCTTCCTGATAAGTTCAAGATGCCCGACATAAGCAAATTCAAGGGCAACTCTTGTCCTATGGCTCACATTGAGACTTATATTTGGGCAATGGTTCCGAAGAAGGTCTCCCCCAAGGTGATGGATCAATGCTTTCCTCTCACTCTCGAGGGGGCGGCAAAAGATTGGTATGCTACTCTCCCGCTCACTGTCCGTCTTGATTGGGACTCCGCCATGCTTGCCTTCAAGAACCAATACCAAGGCAACACCACTCACCGGCCCACAAGGAAAGAGCTAGAGAACACTACTCAACGAGACCACGAGTCCTTCATCGACTTCACAAGGAGATGGAATGATAAACTCTCCGAGATTGTGGAAAGGCCAACTACCAAGGAGCAAATGGACATCTTTCTCAAATGTCTCAAAATTGATCTCCACACTCACCTAAGTGGGGCTTGCTATGCGGATTTCTCCCAAATGTATGAGGCGGGGGTCCGAATGGACGAGTTGCTCAAAGAAGTGAAGAAAAGTGCTCCTAGCTACCGCTACAAGGCGGCTTCCAACTCCACAAAAGAGGCCTCAGTCAACGCCGTCACTATCGATAAGGGGAATTACAAAAAGGTTCCTCCACCCCAAGGGAAGAAGTATAGAAATGACCGTGTCTACACGCCTCTCCAAGGCATGACTCAAACCGAAGTGTTCGAATTCCTCAAAGCAAAGGGTCAAGTCACACCCGTACAAGGGTACCAACCCAAGACGGTCCACCCCAATCATGCTCACCACAAATATTGTGGCTACCATCAATATAGTGGCCACACCACCGAGGAATGCTTCGTTCTCCGCAATGTCATTCAAGATCTCATAGACAAGAAAGAATTTGTAGTGACTAATGGCGAACATGTCAATGTAATAGAGATAGGAGAACTCGAGGGGACCACCCATTCAATCCCAATTGTGAATGGGGGCCCCAATGTTATGAATAAACTTGACAATTCTTGTTATGTTGTAACTTACGATGAGGTAATGAGGGAAGTACTAGAGAATAGGAAAAAGAAGCAAGATGGGAACGTCAACATGCTAACTCGATCCGGTCGAGTCATAGAAAGCAACCCTTCCACTTCCGCACCAAGCTCCTCTTCTCAAAGGCTGCAAGCTCGCGACACTCACGAAGATCCTCTACTTGTACAACTCAAGAAAACTCAAGCCAACATCTCTATTTGGGACCTCATTGCATCCTCAAAGAAACACCGAGATCTTGTCATCCGCAATCTCGATGATACATCAGTTTCTCCCGATACTACTCTCGAGGACCTCACGGCAATGATCGGTCACATTCATGTTGGCAACGTCATCACCTTTGCCGATATGGACCTTCCACCATTTGGTTCCGACCACAACGAGGCTATTTACCTCAAGGTACGAGCAAGGGGGAGGCCCATCTCAAGAGTCTTAGTGGACGGTGGTTCCGCACTCAACCTCATGCCTAGCCGAATCATGGGCATACTGGGGCTTAAGGATTCCGATTTGAAGCCTTCTACTCAAGTAATCCGAGGTTATGATAGCACCGCGCGTACAGTCATGGGCATGATCGAAATAGACATTGAGTTTGGGAGCATGGTCATGTCCGTTCCATTCCAAGTGCTTGACATCCCGGCCTCGTTCAACTTACTTTTGGGTCGACCATGGATTCACAGTTCTAATGCCGTCCCGTCAACTCTCCATCAATGTGTCAAGATCCGAAATGGTGATGAAATAGTAACCGTCATGGCTGAAAACGTCACTATCCACAGAAAAAAGGTGAGCCCGTCCACCAAGTTCAGCACGGTTTACCAGACTCCACTCTCTCCGGCGTCTCAATCAACGCCATTGACAAAGAAGGGGGAAACGGATCATGGACCCCCAGCAATCACAAAGTCCTTCGCATGATGAGGAATATGGACTACTTCCCTGGTTTGGGCCTAGGGAAATATCAACAAGGAATCCTACATCCTGTGCAAGTTCCATTTGTCAAGAACACATTCGGTTTGGGATACGAGCCTTCCAGAGAAGACATGAAACAAGAGCAAGCAATCAAGAATGAAAAGGCCAGGGCTCGTAAAGAAGGCCGTCGTTATGAGGTCCCTAATCTAAGGCCTTACCGCAAGACGTTGAATGGCTATTTTGTCCGCCAAGGGGAAGACGTTCCATACATGATTTTTCCCGAGCCATGGGTTAACGATAAGGGTGTCAAAAAGCCCAGTCTCGAAATCTTCTCTGATTGTGAGATCCAGAAATCCGAAAGGGAACCAACTCCCATGTCGCCCCGTGAATGGTGGGGAAGGTAGGTGACTATAGAGTCCGAGACAGAAATCATCGTGGGGGAAGAACTGACAGATTTAGCCTCCATGTTCGAAGAGCTTACCATAATGAATGAATGCTAAGTCAACACCATCCATGGAACCGTCACCATGAACGAGACTATCAGTGAGATCCCGCCAAGTTCCGAGCCGATCAACAATTGGTATTCTACGAAAGGGCCCGTGGTATCCGAAGAATTCTTAGTCCAAGAAATGGGTTACATACCCCGCACAGCAACAAAGGAAGAGCGGCTCACACTTACTTTCGAGTCCGAGAGTGTCTCTAATACCCTCACCCAAGAGGATTTGGAGGCCATAGCCGAGCGTGTGTTTCCTTTCTTTGCTAATGAAAAATTTGATATTTCTGAGTACCCTGAGATTGCAAACATCATAAATGATGAATTAACTAATAATGAACTTAATGAACAAGTTAATAACGATTCAAATTATGATGAAATAGACCACGAAAACACAACATACTTAAATGAACTTGCTCAACAAGTCTGTAGTCGTGGTGAAAATGGTCCAGAGGCTGACGAAGAATTGCATGTTGTTAATCTGGGTACCGAAGAAGAGCCAAGAGAAACTAAGATCGGAAGCTTCTTCAAGGGGGACGACAGAGACAGACTGACTGCACTACTACGGGAGTTCGTGGATGTGTTCGCATGGTCATACAAACACATGCCGGGTTTGGACAGAAAGGTAGTGGAGCACAGAATTCCGATCAAAGAAGATGCCAAGCCAGTAAAACAGAAGCTCAGAAAGATCAAGCCAGAATGGTCTCTGCAAGTCAAAGAAGAGATCGAGAAGCTCCTCAGTGTGGGTTTCATCAAGGTCATCGAGTATCCGACATGGTTAGCCAACATCGTGACAGTCAGAAAGGCAAACGGCAAGGTTCGAGTTTGCGTGGACTTCCGGGATTTGAACAAAGCTTCCCCAAAGGATGATTTTCCACTCCCTAACATCGACATGCTGGTCGACTCCACTGCTGCCTACGAGGTTCGCTCATTCGTGGATGGGTTCGCTGGGTACAATCAGATTCTCATGGCCGAGGAAGATCAACATAAGACAGCCTTCACAACACCGTGGGGTACCTTTTGCTACACCGTCATGCCATTTGGGTTAAGAAACGCTGGGGCTTCCTACCAAAGAGCCGTGACAGGCTTGTTCCACGATATGATTCACAAATAAATCGAGGTCTATGTGGACGACATGATCATTCACTCCAAAAGGACCGATAGTCAACATTTAATCGATCTCCGTAAGTTCTTCGAAAGGCTTCGTCAACACAAGATGAGGCTCAACCCTGCAAAGTGCACATTCGGGGTTATCCTAGGCAAAGTCCTTGGTTATATGGTCACTGAAAGGGGAATTGATGTAGACCCCTCCAAGATCAAGGCAATCATTGACATGCCTCCTCCAAAGACGCAGAAAGAGATCAAAGGTTTCATGGGCAGACTGCAATACATCAGTCGGTTTGTGCACCAACTCACTTCCATGTGCGAGCCAATCTTGAAGCTACTCAAGAAGAATGTGGCTCTAGAATGGACCGACGCGTGCCAAGAAGCCTTCGACCAAGTGAAGCATTACTTGACGTGCCCTCCTGTTCTAGTTCCGCCGCACAAGGAGAAGCCTCTTTTGCTCTATCTCACTGTCAATGATGAAGCCCTAGGGGCTATGTTAGCGCAAGAGCAACGAGAGTCCACAAAGGAGAATGCCATTTTTTTTGTCAGTCGCCGATTCCAAGGAGGCGAAAAGAACTACTCTATCTTAGAGAAGTCATGTGCAGCATTGGTTTGGGTCACTCAAAAGCTCAAACACTATATGGAAGCTTTTCCGATCAAGCTAGTAGCAAAGGTGGACCCGCTCCGCTACATCTTCGAGAAGCCTTTCATGTCAACAAGAATAGCCAAATGGTACTTCATGCTCGCCGGCTATGATATCACTTACGTCACACTAAAATCCGTCAGGGGGAAAGTGTTCAGTGAACAGCTTGCCGAATTCCCGTGTGACGAAGTGAAGAGGGAAGACGTACAGTTCCCCGACGAGCATTTAATTTGTACTGCCACCGAGGAAAATAAGTGGCAACTTTTTTTCGATGGAGCCGCCAATAAACACGGTTTTGGTATAGGAGTATTGCTCGTCGATCCAAAAGACATCTACACTCCCATTGCCATCCGTCTGGAATTCGAAGCTACCAACAACATTGCCGAGTACGAAGCATGCATAGCAGGGCTCGAAGCAGCTCTCGAAAGAAACGTCACGGAACTAGAAGTATTCGGCGACTCTTTGCTCCTTATCAATCAGCAATCGGGTAAATAGCGAATCCAAGACCCGACCCTCCAACAGTATGGTCAGCACCTTGAAGAATTGGTTGAACAATTCCAAGAGATCACTTTCAACTACCTGCCAAGGGATAAAAATTGCTTCGCCGATGCACTGGCCACCATAGCTTCATTAGTCAAAATACCCAAAGGGAAAATGGTGAAGCCTTTCAAAATTGCTCGAAGGAACAGTCCGGCGTACTGCATGAGTATCGAGATCGACGAGGTTCAAACAAACTCCCTGTGGTATTCGGATATCATGAATTTCCTCAAAGATGGCATTTATCCCGAGAATAGCAATAAGAAGTCTCAAGCGGCTCTGCAAAGGCTAGCCTCTCGGTACGTACTGATTGGAGACCGAGTCTACAAAAGGCACCACGACAGGATCAATCTCTTATGCGCCAATGAGGCCGAAGCTCAAGAGATAATGTGTGAAGTGCACGAAGGAGAGTGTGGACCCCACATGAATGGTTTCATTCTAGTCAAGAAGATACTCTGCATTGGTTACTATTAGAGCACTATGGAACGAGACTATATCGAGAAAGTCAAAAGGTGTGCCAAGTGCCAATTCCATGCTAATCTGCAACACGCTCCACCCTCGCAACTTTACAACATGGTCACACCTTGGCCTTTCTCTTGTTGGGGTATAGACATCATCGGTAAAGTCCATCCTGCCGGGAGCAATGGGCAGTCATTCGTCCTAGTGGCCGTCGATTACTTCACAAAGTGGGTCGAAGCACATGCCTATCGGACCCTCAACGCCAAGAAAGTGGCCGAATTTGTAAAGATTAATATCATGTGCCGATACGGCGTGCCTCATGAAATCATTTCCGACAACGGCTCTCACTTTGAGAAGGAAATGGATGCACTCGTGGTAGAATACAAGATCACCAAGCACAAGTCATCTCCTTACCGTCCCCAAGCAAACGGCGCGGTTGAAGCAGCAAATAAGACCATCGAGACCATCGTCATGAAAATGGCCTCAACAGGAAGGGATTGGCCCGAGAATCTACCATTAGCATTGTGGGGCTACCGCACATCAATACGGTCAGCAACAGGAGAAACTCATTATGCATTAGTATATGGTTCTGAAGCCGTACTCCCAATCGAACTTGAAGTCCCATCTCTACGGGTCCTCCTCGAGAATCAAGTCAACGAGGTCGACTGGATGCAAAGTCGATACGAACAACTAGCCTTACTCGACGAGAAAAGGCTAAGAGCACTTGAACGCACAAGGGCGTATCAGCAAAGGATGGCAAAAGCTTTCAACAAAAAGGTGAAGCCTCGAAACATCAATGTGGGAGATTTGGTCTTAAGACAACATCCTCCTAACGCCATGAATCCCCTGGGGAAATGGGGACCCCGATGGATCGGTCCGTACGTGGTCAAGAAGATACTAAGCGGCGGTGCAGTTCGACTCGTGGATTTAGATGGTGACCAGCTGCCAAAGGAGGGCTAATTTAATTGTAATCTCTTAGGGTACTAAGAAAAATCCAATTTTCTCTTAGCCTTCAAAAGACCACCCGATCGTCTCTCAATCCTTTTCTTCTTGGATGACGGAGGATCACTAATACGCACCGAAACCTTCTGTGTTGCGGCACGTCTCTTGGCATAAAAGTCATCCAAAGGAGTACCGAAAGGATCAGCAAGAATGTTACTCGAATCAGCAGCAGCCTCCCTATATCTCATAGCACTGCTAGGCTCAAAACCCTTTCCCAACAACTCGGCACGAAGCACATCGACCCAAGTGATGCCACGGTAAAGGGTGCCAAACAAATAATCCAAGTAGCTCTCGGGAAGGAAGATACTCCCCCGATGCAGAGGAGCAAAAGCCCAACGGTTGCGATCATCTCCCCAAGCCGACTGAAGCTCACTCGAGAAGTCCGGACCCATGTAAGCAACTGGACGAAGCATTCCGTCCCTCGGAAAAGGAATTATCTGTTGGCGACCAAACTGCCGCAGAACCCGCTCTGGCTGGTAAAATGAAGAATCTCTCAAACCGGGTACAACCACGTGCTGAAAACCAAGAGTCCATTCCACAAAAGGATGAAGACCCCAAGAAGGAGGGCACCACTCAATATCGACGGTTACCTGAGAGGCAAAGAATTTCTTCCAACCATCTTCAGATAAATCCCGGATCAATAGCTTCCTCTTATGAACAGCAAAAGGAGACAAATCACCATCTGGGGAATAAATCTTGAAGTGTTCTCGGAGCCATATGGTCAAGAGCAAAGGGCTTCCCCGCACATCTTGTCCGTCCTATGTAACTCATCAAGGCCGTGCAACGTCTCCCCTACAATAATATGGATTATACTAAATTGTTGGTCCTTGGCTTGCAAAATAATCTCAACCAACAGTACATCCGCAGTCCCGAAAGGTGTAACAAACAGTACTTCACTAAAGAGACAAGCGGCCATGGCATTCCTTTTGAAAGATTGAACCACCGGATCCTCCGAGTGTAAACTGAAGAACATCGGCACCTCAGTTATGTCAATCACAGTACCGTGCAACATCTTCCTCACGTCCTCAACAGGGAGATTCAGTGACTCAACCCAAGAGTCAATGGCACCACGGTGATATTTATGGACGGCAATCCGACCGGCCAAAGGCATACCAAGGATGGCCCCGAAATCATCAACAGTCGGCACCATTTCATTAGCTGAAAAGTTGAAGGTATGGCTGTCGCAATCCCAGAAAGCCGCGGCAGCTCTCAACAAATCCCAATCCGGCTTCAACGTCCGCAAAGCGAAAAGAATTCGGAACCCAAAGTCTTTAATGAAGGCCTTCTTGGGATGGGTCTTGAAAGAATACACACAAGTGCCCAAGTCCTTTTCATACCCACTAACAACCTTGGCATCAAGAGCAAAAGAATTGGAAGCCATGGAAAATGTTGATCACAAGCAAAGTTAAGCAATAATATGATGTTCAAAATGGCAGAAAGGAGATGTGAGAATCAAGTGGTCGAACAGAAGATGATATTATAGCTGTTGGGGGTTCTTTTGGCCAGCAAATGTCAAGCCCGGAATTCCGCCTCCCAGACGCGCGCGCCACCCGCCAGCGGTGTGAAATGCGCGTGCGTCCCAAGCCTACAGAGGAAAGCGCGCGCCTCCCAAGTCTAGATCACTTCAGAAAAGGCCTTGCCAGGGATCTCCAGCCTAAATCAAGACATAGCCCCTGTCCTCGGACACCCAGTTGGGCACACCTTCTTCTGGTCCGCCCTTAAGGCATGTCAAAGATTGAAAGTAGGATAGAAACTCCCACTCAAAAGTAGGCTGTCCTTCTCCGGATTCCGAACTCCTTAAGTTCTGTCACGGGTGCCATACCCCCCTCAAGGGCCAATCTCAACATTTCATCCCCAGCAGGAATATTTTTCTGGTCGCGGTCAACTGTGCCCGCACCCCACAATTCAAAAAAAAAAAAAATCAAGTGTGACTCCAAGTGGCACGAGACTTTAAAGCAAGATTTCATCAACGGATTTCACTAACGGATTCGTCCTCAAAGGTTCACTAACGGCCTCCTCAAAGGTTCACTAACGGCCTCTTCAAAGGTTCACCAACGGCCTCTACAAGGGTTCACTAACGGCCTCATCAACGGATTTCACTAACGGATTCGTCCTCAAAGGTTCACTAACAGCCTCCTCAAAGGTTCACTAACGGCCTCCTCAAAGGTTCACTAACGGCCTCTTCAAAGGTTCACCAACGGCCTCTACAAGGGTTCACTAACGGCCTCATCAACGGATTTCACTAACGGATTCGTCCACAAAGGTTCACTAACGGCCTCCTCAAAGGTTCACCAACGGCCTCTTCAAAGGAACCAACGGCCTCTACAAGGGTTCACTAACAGCCTCATCAACGGATTTCACTAACGGCCTCCTCAAAGGTTCACTAACGGCCTCTTCAAGGGTTCACCAACGGCCTCCACAAGGGTTCACTAACGGCCTCATCAACGAATTTCACTAACGGATTCGTCCTCAAAGGTTCACCAACGGCCTCTCCAATGGTTCACCAACGGCCTCTAGAAAGGTTCACTAACGGCCTCATTCAAAGGTTCACTAACGGCCTCCTCAAAGGTTCACTAACGGCCTCTTCGAAGGTTCACTAACGGCCTCATCAAAGGTTCACCAACGGCCTCTCCAAAAGGTTCACTAACGGCCTCGTTCAAAAGGTTCACTAACAGCCTCATTCAACATATTCTGCCGGCAGGTTCACCTAACGAATCACGCCACCCCCTCTATCAACAAAAGCCGATCACACAGGGAGCGCACCACTATCTCTCGCAATTTCAAATTCCCGCTTTCCTCGAGTCTTTGCTTTTTTCTTGGTGATGTCCTCGGCGGGTGTTTTTAACTTTCGTCGACGCGTTTTGCTTTGCAATCCACGTCGCCGAGGGGCTCTGTAGACACCCCGCGTTGGACCGCTCACCCCGATTGCACATTTGATCTTGTGTTTCTCCCCACTTTAAGTGTTTCTCGTTAGTTTCTGTCACTTCCGTTAAGTTCCTGACTGACTTCGTTAAGTCCAGGGACTAAACTGAATGACAGGGCTGACTTTCTAGTCCATTCTGTCGAAATTGCCTTCTCTGAGTCGCGTGCCTCCGACAGGAGGAGCCAGACGCGCGTGCCTCCCGCCCTCAAAGCAGGAAGCGCGCGCCTCTGGGCATCAGTTACAGATTTCTGGCCAGGATTCTCTCCCTTGCTCAATTTACAGGATTTTGCCCGGGAAGGATTTCTTGGTGACTGAGTTTTGGCACCAAAAACATATCTTTTTCACCTATAAAAACCTCCTTTTACCTCCATTTTCAAGGGACGAAAACTTAAGACAAAAACTTGGACCAAAAGACCTTGACTTTACCAAATTTCCTACTCTCAAAGTATTTTCCAAAGGATTTCTCCAAGTAATTCAACAGGAAGTGTTTGAAGTCTCTTGAAGTCTAGGTAAAGCTATTTCTTTCCCCTTCTCAACTTCATCTCTTTTCTCTTCCTTTTGTATTATCAAAGTGCAATCACCCAAATCATTTTGGGACATGACTCTAATGATCACCTCATCTCATTGAGGTTGGTTAAAGAGTTATCTCCTACATTCCAAACTCTATTTTAAACCCCTTTTTATGATTTAAAGAAGAAGAAGAAGAACGTTTATCATTCATGTAGATTTTGATCAAGCAAGACCAACTTTAGTTGGGCGAGATGGGTGTTTCGATACTTCCCATCTCGTAATCTAACCCCCGAACCTCAAAACAAAGAATCTCTGTTTTCGTAATCAAACTTAGGCTATTATCAATAGGTTTTTCTTATGTTCCTCAAAACATAGGTGGCGACTCTAAACAATCTAAAACAAGTTAGACATCCTAGGATAATTCACCGCTCTAGCCAAGCCGTGGTCCCTCGGGGTATCTACAAGTTTATCAAGGGTTCGAAAAAAAATTTCAAAACAGCTATTCACCCCCCCTCTAGCTATTTTTCATACCCTTGTTGCCCTTTGGGACCAACAAGTGGTATCAGAGTAAACACCTTTATAAAACTTGTTTTTTATTTTTCAAGCTTAATAGCTTGGGTGCCGATTCTAAATGGCAAACTCAAAACCTATGGCAACTGCAAACTACACTAACATTCCAGTCTTCGATGAAGATCATTTTGACTTGTGGAAATTCAGCATATTGACCCATCTCAGCTCAATCGATGAAAGGCTTCATGACACTGTCGTTTATGGACCTTATATCCCGATGAAGGCGAATCCAAATCCACGCACCAACGCTGCTCAACCTACAGTTCAAAAACCAAAGGAAGAATGGACTGAGGAAGAAATTAGAAGAGTTGCAAATGATGGGAAAGAAAGAAACATTCTCCTCAGCACTCTAAGCACGGCTATGAAACAACAAGTCATGCATTGTGCTACTGCTAATGAGATATGGGATGCTATTGAAGAGCATATTGAAGGAGACACTGTTTGTAAGGAGAACAAGAGATATGAAATGCAAAAGAGATTCAACAATTTCTCTCAACTCCCCGGTGAAACTTTAAGACAGACATATGAACGATATTGTGAAATTATCAATCTTTGTATTTCACTTGGAAAGAAGTTCTCTAATAAGGAATTAAATGTTAATTTCCTTGCTGCTTTTGGATCGAGATACTTACATAAATCTAGCGCCCTTGAAAACGCTGGAACTTTAGATGATTGGACTTTAAGGAACCTCCAAATATTCATGAGCTGGATTTCTCGGATTCCCGATACACCGACTCGTCAGGGTCAGTGCTCGTTTGCCTAGATAATAGAATTTCCATTACGCCCGATCGAATTGATCGGGTCATGTAGGAACTTAAATCCAACATTTTCTTTCGTCTCTGTTTGTGGTGCACCTAACATTGCATCTTTACAGACCAAGAACAACCCTCGAGCCTCCTTTGTGCCGCCTTCCTAATAGAAGCCGCCGGGTAGACTACCGAGGGAAAGACAGGAATAGGGATTCCACCAAAAATCGGATTACACCAGACAAAGGAAAAGAAAGAGCCAGCGACTGAACAACCTGAATAATCGACCCAGTCGGCCTTAGTGATCCGACGGTACCGAGTAGAAGGCGAAAGCACTCTGCTGGGCCGCCACTGACACTGAAGTTTTGATACCCTCATGTATGTTTGCCTATTTTGCCATTTTCAAGTGGCAAAATATGCCCTGTTTTCAAACCATCAATGATTGGGGAATTGACAGATGCATTTTCAAATTGGTTTGGTCTGCAGCAGCAAATGCCATGGTACGGGATTATTTGGACTGCAAAATCAAACCTCTTTATGTTAATCTCAAAGTTTATGAGCTCAAACTTCAGCGAATTAGTGAAACTGAAGGTAAATAAAAATCCATTGCATTGGTGGTGCAAAGAGAGGAAGCGCCAGCGCCAGTGCATGTTAAGAAAAGTTCTGATCCCAAAATTTCTACTTTTGAGCTATTGGACATGGATGATGAAGACTTTGCTTTATTTGTGAACAAATTCCAGAAGTTTAGAAATTCTCAAAACCCAGCTCAACCAGCAAATATCAAGGATCAACCAGCAAAGCTCCTCTAAAGTTCACAAGGAGCAGTGATTCAAAAAAAAAAGACCTTGTTTGTTTTAATTGCAGGAAACCCGGACACATTGCATCAAGCTGCCCAATTCCCAAATTTGAATATATGCAGAAGAAGAACAGCCATACTCCCAAGTTCACTCCCATATTCACTCGCCACAAGGGAATGGTTGCTGAAGACGAATCACCAGCAAATGAGCAGAACACTTGGATTGAAACAGACTCCGAGGAAAGCGATAAAGATTCTGATGATGGAATCGTTTGCTTGGTTGCACAAGATGATGTTGAAATTGATGATTATGACTCCGATGACTTTTCAAAGGATGTGCCTGATATGAAAACCTTGAACAAACCTATCAAGAAATCTGCAGGTCATTCTGAAGTGAAAAATAAAAAAGGACCAACCATCAGTGAGTTCGTTAAACAAGGATGCCTAACTCCGGCTCACACCGATGGTGGGTTGTTATTTGCCACATGTGATCTGAGCGCAAGGAGTAAGCTCAGAAAAGGCAAGTACATCACACCTCAAGTTGAACCAGTTCTTATAATCACTTATGATGAAGACATGGCCAAGCAAGAAAAGTTGTTCTTGGAAGCTGAAAAGGTAATCAGTAAGTTTGGCAAAATGAAGGAAGCTTTAGCACTATCATGTGATGAAATTTCCCAGCTTCAGACCGAGAAATCTTTACTTAAATCTGAACTCAACCTCCTTAAGGAGCAGATAAAGAGAATGACTCCTCTTACTGTTAAAAACACTTTTCTAACAGAACAGAACTCACTTCTTAAAGATCAAAACGATGAATTGGTTGCTCAAATTAGTGATCTAAAAAAGATTACAAATGAGTGGTCCAATTCTCGTGTCACTATGGAGAATATATTTGAGTCCCAAAAAGCCAGTGGTGATAAAGGAGGCTTGGGATTCACATCAACTAGTGACAACTTTAACTGTGATGTCTGTGCTGAAAGAGACAGTGAATTTACACCTCAACAAACTCGTGAAATTCCCAAGGAAAAACATTCTAATTCAATGGGTAAAGGACAGGAAAAAGTCAGGAGACAAACATTCCAGTATGTCTACCCAACGAAACAATTTGGGAAAGCTAAAGGGAAAGAATTAGCTACAGATGAATCATCCTCTAGCAAAATCATTCTTGAAACAAGGCGCGCTCCTTCTACGAGCGAACATTATGCGCCTAGGAGCCACTCGCCTCATCGCCGTGCGCCTCCTAGCCCTATGCGCCCTCCTAGAAAAAGCGCTCCAAAATTTCAAAAGAAGAATTTTGTTAAGACGGCTCATCTGACCCAAGTAAGAATGCTATCCCAAAGAAAAGTAAGGAGTTTGTGAAAACTCACGTGATTGGTGGCTTTCATCATTGTTCCATTTGTGATTATTTAGGACACAAGGCCATGGAATGCCTTTTGCGATTCACTCCCAATGCCAAAGGACGTAAAAATCCTAAGTTCAAGCAAGAGTGGGTTGTCAAGAGTTGCTAACTCTAGGACCTAAAAAGGAATAATGGGGACCTGCTTAAATGTTTATATTTCAGGTTCTTTGCTTCATGGCTGGATCTTCAAAAGCTAAAACGTATGAATGGATTCTCGATAGTCGATGTTCTAGACACATGACTGGTTATGAATCCTTACTTAAAGATGTTCATGAAGAAAGAGGTCCCTCAGTATTGGTAATAATAACAAAGGACATGTTGTAGCATATGGAAAGCTCAAGAAAGACAAAGTGTGCATTGAAAGAGTCTCTCTTGTTGAAGGACTCAAGCACAATCTATTATCCATATCTCAATTCTGCGACAAGGGATTAGAATGCCATTTTACTTCAACAAAATGTCTTATCAAGAATGGCAAAACTTGAGCTACATTACTCACGGGATATCGTAAGACAAATATTTATATTATTGATTTCCAAAGTATGAACTCTAGTACTAATCTTTGTTTTGTATCTAAAAGTGTGAGCGAAAATAGTTGGCTGTGGCATAAGCGCTTAAGTCACTTGAACTTCAATTATCTATCTAAACTCAGCAGGAATAATCTTGTCAAAGGACTTCCCAAGGTTGCTGATCATCATGACAAAAAATGCGCCGCGTGTCAACTTGGCAAACAACCAAAGCAGTCTTTCTCCAGCAAGACAAATCCCTCAACTTCTAGATTTTTGCAACTGCTGCACATTGATCTATTTGGACCAGTTACCACTGCAAGTGTTAGAGGAAACAAGTATACTCAAGTTGTGGTGCATGATTACTCAAGATACACATGGGTGGAAATGATGATTACAAAAGACAATTGCTATGACATTCTTACCACCTTATTCAGACTGCTCCAAACCCAAAAAGAAGATAACATCGTTAGTGTTCGATCCGACAATGGAACAGAATTCAAGAACAACAGTGTTGCTCGATATTGCGATGATCATGGGATAGATCACAACTTTTCAACAGATGGAGTTCCTCAACAAAATGATGTTGTGGAAAGAAAGAATAAGACGTTGATTGAAGTGGGAAAGACGATGATAGATAAAGCAAATTTGCCTAAGTATTTTTAGGAAGAAGCTGTCAACACCGCATGTTTTACTCAAAATCATTCCCTCATCAACAAACTTCACAACAAGACTCCGTATGAACTTTGGCGTGGAAGAACTCCCAACATTGCATTCTTCAAGATCTTTGGTTGCAAATGTTATATCCTCTACAACGGAAATGAACATAGAGGTAAATTCGATGCCAAAGCCGATGAATGTATTTTTGTTGGGTATGCCAAACATTCTAAAGCTTTTCGTGTTTTTAATAGATTTACATTATTGATAGTTGAATCTGTACATGTTACATTTGATGAACATTCTCTCCTTGAGCCACATTTGGCTCCAAATGATTCTGATGATTCTGTTGAGCCTAATGAGATAGGTGCTCCTATTCATGTTGCGCCTACACAAGATCAGAATGCATCAACTAAAGGAAATCCATCTACATCAGTTGCGCCGAGCTTAAATTATAGCGTTCCGAGTGAAGCATCAGTTTCACCTCATGCGCCTGTGTTCACTCCTGCGCCACAATTTTCAGCTGCTACTGATGTTACTCCTAGTTTTAACTCTACACCAGTCCATCCTCCAAATTTTGATGATTTTGAATCTGGTGAAGATGTACCAATTGAAGACCTTCAAATTACTACAGCTCAACCTAACTTACATTTGGTGTTCGTATAAGGGGAGCTACAAACTTTGATGCTTACACTGCATTTATCTCTCAAATTGAACCAAAGAAGGCTGATGAAGTGCTCCAAGATCCTAATTGGGTTGTTGAAATGCAAGAAGAACTCAATCAATTTGAACGATGTAAGGTTTGGACTCTAGTTCCAAGACCTCATGATCAAGGAGTGATTGGTACGAAATGGGTGTTCAGAAACAAGATGGATGAGAATGGAGCCATCACAAGAAACAAAGAAAGGTTGGTTGTATAAGGCTATAGGCAAGAAGAAGGAATTGATTACGATGAAACTTTTACGCCCGTAGCAAGACTTGAAGCTATCAGAATCTTTCTAGCTTACGCTTCTCACAAGAACTTCAAGTTATATCAAATGGATGTGAAGAGCGCGTTTCTAAATGGTGAACTCCAAAAACAAGTCTACGTAGCTCAACCACCTAGGTTTGAAGATTCACAATTTCCAAATCATGTGTACAAACTCCAGAAAGCTTTGTATGGGCTCAAACAAGCACCAAGAGCATGGTATGATACACTATCCAAGTTTCTCATTGAGAAAGGCTTCACGCGCTGTAAAATAGATACAACTCTTTTCATTGCCAAACATAATGATCATAAATTACTTGTTCAAATTTATGTTGATGATATTATATTTGGTTCTACTAATGAATTGTTGTGCAAGCGCTTTGAGAAACTAATGAAGAGAAAGTTTGAAATGAGCATGATGGGAGAACTCACATTCTTCCTCGGGCTTCAAATCAAGCAAATGAATGAAGGCATATTTATCAACCAAGCCAAGTATACAAGGGATCTAATCAAAAAGTTTGGACTAGATAATGCTAAAGCATACGACACTCCAATGTCTACCGGCAATAAACTTGACAAAGATTTAAAAGGTAAAAAGGTTGATCAAACTCTCTATTGAGGTATGATTGGCTCACTCCTTTACCTTACTGCTAGTAGGCCTGATATAATGTTTAGTGTTTGTGTTTGCGCTCGTTATCAATCTGACCCTAGAGAATCGCACTTGATTGCTGTGAAATGTATTATAAGATATCTATCCGGCACTGTTAACCTTGGACTTTGGTACACCAAAGATTCAAATTTTAAACTTGTAGGTTATTCAGATGCGGATTATGCACCGTGCACGATTGATAGGAAAAGCACAAGTGGCACTTGTCATTTCCTTGGATATCGACTTGTGTTATGGGCGAGTAAAAAGCAAGCTTCAGTGTCTGTCTCAACAACAGAAGCAGAATATATCGCTGCTGGAAGTTGTTGCTATCAGATTCTATGGATGAAGTAGCAATTGGTGGATTACGACATCATTGAAGAAAATTGTCCCATCTACTGCGACAATACATCAACAATTGCGGTTGCTGAAAATCCTGTCATGCACTCCAAGACTAAGCATATAGACATCAAGTATCACTTCCTCAAAGACCACGTGGAAAAAGGCAATATTCATTTGGAACACGTGTGAACCGACTTTCAAATCGCCGACATTCTTACGAAAGCACTAGATGCTAAAAGGTTCATGTTTTTGAGAGGTGAAATAGGTATGCTTGAACTTAACTAGTCCATATAGTTTTATCACTACTAATGATTTTGTGTCTTTTTGAGTTGTGAATATTCTAGTTTTTTTTTTTTTTTTTTAAAAAAAGGTTAAATCAATTTCAGAGTTTCAAGGAAACTTTACACGCCTGATATGCGCCTCACTCATTGCGCTCCCAAGTACTAGTTGCGCCCTATACATATCCGTGTGCCTATGAGAATTGCGCCTCCCTTAGGCTCATTTAATGTTGCGGCTCAATCAATACTCCTTATTTAATATTTCAATGATTGAACGTATTCAATTTTCACAAGTACCAGGTATGTTTGTTATTATTTATTGCTTTTGATGAAATTGGGTTGAGTGAAGTAGGAAGGGCTGAACATAAAAGAGTCCAACGTGGCCACGCTCCTCATGATTTATCTGGAGGTACACTTGACTTTATCGAGCATGGGGAAGACCACAAAAGTGCCCTAGAACAGACACAGAAGAAGAGAAAGAACTCAAACGTGCTAAGGAAGCTAGCAGGCTAGAAGCACAAAGAAAGCGTGATGAGGACTATCAATTGAAGAAAGATGCAGCAACAGATAGAGTTGAGAGGCAACGAGGCGCAGGCTCTAGCGTATATCCTGTGCGGGCACCTGCTCCTTCTGCGCCTCTCCCTCCCCATGCGCCTCCTCCAGCGCCTAAAACTACAGTTGTGCCAACTCCTACTCTTACTCATACGCCTCCTCCTCAGACTCCAGATATGAGTCTTGTTATTTCACTCATCCAGCAACTCCAGCAAGGCCAAGCTCGTATTGAATCACAATTGGAGCTTCATACTTCAATGATTACAAGTCAGGCTGGTGAGATTGCTGCCATTAAGGGGGAGATGGTACGCATAAGTGATGATGTCATGGACATTAACAATGATATCAAGGACAAACATTTCCTTACTCAACAGTGGAACGATGCCTTCGATCAGAGGAATGAGTTATTCAAAGGTACTCTAGCTTCCCTTCATGATAGAATTGGCGCTTCCATCAAACTCACTGATGGCCAAGATTTCATTAATGTAATAAGGGAACTAGAGTTAGGTGTTTCATCAGATATCAGGAAGCTGTTTGAGATGGTGGCTGGAGATAGCCAGAAATTATTAAGTATTGATAAACTCAAAGAAGTTAAGGATGAGCTAGAAATCCTAGGAGTTACCATTTTTGGCGCTGCAGCACCCAGCGCGCCTGCTACCCCACACCTGCTATGAGCGCAGACTCTGGCGTGCCCATTGACTTTAGTTCCTTGCTTTTAAAGATAGATGTTTTGAAGGAATTAATAGTTACTCATTTCAGCACCGCTCACTCTAGCGCAGATAGGCGCACTGGGCGAATTTCCGCTGATATTCTTTCTGCTCAAACTGCCGTTGAAGCAAATCTTCAAGTGTTAGCAGAAAATTTCTCTCAGCAACAGGCTATCACTTAGCGCTCAATTGATGAGTATCAGACTATCAATGATGGGCATCTTCATTATATCAGAGATGGTGTTTCTGATACATTTTCAGCTGTGAACCGCTCCTCTCAACTTTCAAAACAGATTGCTAGGTCTATAAAAGAGATTGAGGAAGGATTGAAGGATGACTCTCCTGCTCCTCCTAATCCTTAGATTTTTATTGATTGTAAGTTGTTAGGAAACTTTTTTGATGTTAGTGATTTTAGTGCTTACTTGTTTTAGCACCTTTTGTCTTTGTTCTGTTGAATACTTGTAATCTGTAAGTCCTATATTTCATGTATTAATGAGAATAATGCATCACTATTGTTTCAAACCTTGTTCACTCAAACTTCTTGTTTGTAGAACAATGAATGTTTTGTTTAAAATCATATGCATCATATTTGAACTGTCTCATATTTTCATGCATTGAGTTTAAACTTTGTTTAAACACATTTCAAAACTAAAACTCATATATCCTTTGAAAGTGTTTAACTGTTGTTTCTATCATTCCATTTGTAATGATTTATCTTTATTAGAATAGATTAGAAATCTATATCTTGGACTAGTGTGTGCATTAACTTGAGACATAATTTACCAATTTCATTTATTTGGACATGTTATTATCAAGTATAATGTTTGTCCCTGATATAGTAGGTAATGGCATCAATCAAATAGGGGGAGACTGTTGGGTATGCCCACTTATATCTCAGTTTCAATGTAATAAGATTGATTAGATTTGATTGATCCATCACCTATGTTTTATTTCATGGACTTTAGACCCATATGTAAGAGTATTTATACTTCATTTTTTAGGTAGTCCATTTGAATAGAATAGGCTTAGGAATAGGGCAAGAATATCAACATTCAAGAAAATCACAATGTTGAGTTTGAGCCGCGCCTACGCGCCGCAATAGGGCAAGAATATCAACATTCAAGAAAATCACAATGTTGAGTTTGAGCCGCTCCTACGCGCCTCTCCTACGCGCCGCACCTACGCGCCGCAATAGGGAAAGAATATCAACATTCAAGAAAATCACAATGTTGAGTATGAGCGGCGCGTATCCGTGTCACGCCTACGTGCCGCAATAGGGCAAGAATATCAAGACTCAACAAAATCACAGATTTGAGTGAAGCTATGCGCTGCGCCTATGCGCCTCTTAACTCACGCACCTCTTACTCACGCGCCTCTTACTCATGTGCCTATGCGCCCCATGTCGTGCGCGCATGATATGCGCCCCAAAAGCTCAATGCGCCTCATTGATGTGTTTCAACACTTAGAATATTTTCTGAAGACTTGAAGAAATTTAAACTACGCGCCGTGCCCGTGCGCCTGTGAATGTGCTATGCGCCCCTTTGGCTCAACGCGCCTCATTGTGAATTATTTAACACTTGATGATTAATTGAACACATGAAGACTTGAAGAAATTCAAACTACGCCAATGATCCAACGGTGGAAAAATAACACGTATGCACCCGCATCTGAGGACACCTGTCCACAATGGTCATATTGTTGTTATGTGTCTAACGGCTATAAAAGGACATGTGCTCCACTCAATGAGATCCATCACATTTGTCCTTGATCTTATCCACAAGGGATTTCCAACGGCTAGTTTTTGGAGCTCACCTATAAATACCCCATAACTTCAAACGTTTTGAAGTTGCTAAGAATCTCTGAATTTCTCTCTCAAACATTTGTTGAAGATTTGAAGATTGCCTTTGAATTCCCAGATTCCTCAAGAACATCTTCATAACTTCATCCTTAGCCCAGATCCTCAAGCAAAAACACTTTAGTTTTATTGTGCTCTAAATCTCATAGATCTAAAGAGCCTTAAAACTAAGAACACACACGCACCTCTTTATGTTTGATCACTTAGATCTTTTTTTAAGAGATACACCAGTTTTGTCTAGGATTTGTTCTTTCATAGAATATTAGATCTTGAGTTAGTGTATAAGCTCAAACGTTGTAATTTGTAACACTCTCTCATATTATAAGATCTTCATTAGAAATCCAAGACTCACCATCTTGGTAGAGGACGTAGATCATTTCCCGATCGAACCTCTCCAAATAGAGCTTATTAATTTCTCATCATTTACTTTCAAGTTTTTATCTTATCTCACTATTTGCTTGTTTAATCATTGTAGATTGATTGGATTGAATTGTGTTATGTTTTTTATACATTTGCCTTAGTCCATCTTTCACTCACTTTGAGCCAAAATACTTAGAGTGTGTGTGCGCCCCTTTATCACACTTTGCGCCTACTTTACTTAACTAAATTCCGATGTGCATTTCACTCACTAACTTAGGCACATTTCATAACGCTTATTTGATAAAGTGCGCATTTGCAATTGAGTTTATCAAGGGTTCGAAAAGAATTTCAAAATAGCTATTCACCCGCCCTCTAGCTATTTTTCATACCCTTGTTGCCCTTTGGGACCAACAAGATGAAAGAAACTAACCCTTAAAGATCGCATCCATGAACATGGACTTTAAGGTGCTACCGCAAAGACCCTCTATCGGTATCCACACGTCGAACGGATATCAAGAACACCTTCTTTATCTGGATTGCTAGACCCAAGGCTTGATGAAGAAACAATTTCTTCGCAGGAATTATTTTGCTTCATTGATCATTGTATTTTGATGATTCACAGTCTCAAAATAAATAATCATTGATCTCTATAATTTATTGTTTCTAAAACAAAGGTTTGTGATTTCCAAAAACCACCTTTAGAGGCTGTCAAACCCGGCTGTATATAATATATAAGGGTCTGACATAATTCCGTTTGGGATCGGGATTCCTTGTCCAATAAGAAAACCAAACAAACTGCACAGTTATGGGATGGGAGCCGTACGGCTGTATCACAGCCGTACGCCAGTGAGCAATCCGTACAGTGGCTGTTTGTCTTTTCCCAGTTTTCGGCCTTTTTCCAATCCGTTCTATTGTGTGTGACCCAATAGGATTATACTAAGTTGGTAACGAGTGCGAACCATTCAGAACCCGTAAGTCATAAGCGGACTCTAGCAAGCCATTATGACTACCCAATTAGTACAACTTTGAAAGTCCAAAGTAACCTTATAGTACATATCACAATCCCTTTGTCACATGATATCATATTGGACATAAGTCATGGTCCACGTCAACTTATGTTGTCCAATGCTTTCTCGATCCCGAGTAGATTGATATAAGCAAATGATATTGAACACATCAATTCATTTGGGCATGGCCATGTACTATCATCAATCTCACTCATCGAGTGGCCAAAAAGATATCTCTTTTGAGAGAGGGACAAATCCCATCTTGACTTATCATTCATGAATCCGATTGTGCCAATCGTAGCATTTATAACCACCCAGTTAAGGGTAGTGTTTGAGTACGTCAAACATAATATTCATCATATGGAAGATTGTGATAATATCAAGTATAAGGATATCAAATAATATAACTATTATGAGATTTAATTATGACATTTGACCATGACATAAATCTCACAACGGGTCTATCCAGTACCTTGTTCTCTAACAAGTACCCACAAGTTTAATCCGCATCCTATGCACCATAATCATCACATGATTATCCATTAAACTCATGCTAGCTCTTCATAAGTGCTAGGGACAATGATTATTATAATAAACATGCAAACGATATAATAATCGGGTTTGTTATCTCTATAATAATGATGCTATGATATAATGCATAGGCCTTTCTCAAGGGCCTAGGGCATAATATCCAACACCCAACGGGTCCTTCCTTTGATAGGGTTTTTGGAGCTCCTTTGTATGATCATGCTGATGATAGTGGTAACCCTCAGTGGGTTCAGTATGAGGAGGGTGAGATAGCTCTGGAGTTTCAGATCTCGGCGGGTCATGTAAGTGTATGTACTTTACCCCTTCTTTTATTCATCCCACTTTTATCTTTAGTTATCCTCTCATTTGGACTCGTTCTAAAATGCTTGTGTCGCCTTTTGCTTAGGTGACTAATTGGACATATGAGGCCATGGCACGTCATGAGTCTGGTCTATGAGCGGTGATCCGCAGGTTGCACAGGAAGGTGGTGAAGGGCCTCCGCAAGTTGGCGGAGTGTGGCAGTTCTCCTCCTTCTAGTGACGATGATGGTTCTCTCGGCAGACTTCCTCTTCTGTGGAAGCGGACTCGAGGTGATACTAGTGGATCGGCTTCTTAGATCTGCAGTAGTTAGTTGTAGCATAGACAGTAGAATAGTAATATTCATGGATTATTGTATAAACATTTATATCATTTGTATGTAATATGTACAGTAGTATGTAGCATGTAGATAGCATGTATGCAGTATGTATGCAGTGCAGTCTCAGAGCGTGTTGCACGGGCTGACGGTACCCTAGTTAGGTTCATAAACTGCTGCCTAAAGGAGATTTAGGGCTTTTGACCTATGCGAGATGGGATGCAGGACCCAAGGGTGTCCTAAGTTGTAGGACCAAGTCAGTTAGGACATCACGAAGATGAGACAAAGGACATTTTGTAAATTCGTGGAGATCGAGTGTACGGGTTTATAAACATCGTGTCATGAAAGAAAACCTTTTGAAAATGTAATGACTTTATAAAGATGCCTTATAATTAATTATGGCACTAATTAATACAAGTACTTATCCTTCGTTGGGTTTGTTGATTAGGGTAGTCCTTCGGGTGAGTATAATTTCTTCGGGTCGCCGGTGATTTCTGAGTAGCCATGCAATTGATCTAACTTCCTTTGGGGAAGCCCCAGTTTGATGGGGGCTCATGAAGGAGGTCAACCGTGTTGAACTTTGATGGAGAGATGACTTTTCATGGAGAGTGCTCTTGTTGGAGCATCGGTGGTCGGTCCAATTTCGTTGGGGCAGCCCCAGTTTGACATAAGGTGGGGGATCCTACCTCCTTTTATATGCACCTTGATTTTTCTCTAGACTGCCCTTACAGGTTTTCAATCTAGGTGGGTATATTCTTTTTGTGTCGTTTTTTTGTTTTTTCAGATGACTCAAAATAATGAAAAAAGACAGAATTGTACGGATGACTTGCAGGAGCATTTTCGTTATGAGAGAAGAGAGAGAGAAGGAGAGAGGGAGTTCTCGTATTTTGACTTTTTGGACAACTGAGTGTATATATGTATGAAAGGAAGGAAGCCCCTGCTTGACAGAATGTAAGTGTTTAGCTCTTTCCTAGATTATAGAACAGAAGACTTGTCGAGACATTTGAGAATTGTTTTATTCAGAATTGTCTTTTAATTGCTCGAGAATGGACCTCGTTGATTAGTTATGTATCTTATGATTATGTTTTAGACAAGTAGTCTCGAAATAATAAATGCCTTGATTAATCAAGAAGGAGAATAGAAATTATGGTATATGGGGAGAGAGAAAAGAATGAAAGTTGGCTCGAGGTGGGTTGTGTATATTTTGTGGACTGGACCAGGAGGTTGCCTACATTCTTCTCGATGTGAGAAGCTCAGGTCCGCGTAGTTCGAGGATGACCCGGTTGATGATGATACCGGGTTTAAGTGGGTATATGTGGGAAGAGAGAAAATAAAGAAAGTTGGCCCAAGGTGGGTTGTGTTTGGTTTTGAGTGGTTTCCCGGTTGATGATGATACCAGGTTTGAGTGGTGGTCTGCTCCATTGTTGCTTGTTGCTTTTAACCGCTTCCGTCGAGTTGAGTTGAACTCCTTTGAAAAGAAAGAAAGAAAAATAGAAAATAAGAAGTGAAAGAGAAAGGGGACTTTTACTTTTTATGATGATAGCCCCTTCTATTTTTCTTTGTTTTGATTTATCTTTTGTGCACACCCTTGTTTTTGCCTAGGTCGCCCTTGCGGGTTTTCAACCTAGCGGGCTTCTTTTTTTGTGCAATTTCTCCAATTTTTGCCTAAGTCGCCCGTTGTGGGTTTCGACCTAGCGAGTTTTATACATATATATATATATATATATATATACATATGAAACATTTGGAAAGATGAGCCCCTAGTTCGCTTTCATCTTTGGGAGGTAGAACTCGTGGAGGGGGCTTGAATAGCCCCTTGTATTTCGTTGACATCATCATGGGGATACATACAGCCCCAGTGCGTCGTCATGTTGTAGTTGTGATGGGAACGGACAGCCTCTATGATTGTGCGGACGCTTCTTCGATGGTGAGCATCTATGCAGTCATCGTCTTCTCCATGGGAAGGTGGAGGTGTATATGAGGAGTATTTAGTGGGTGCACACAGTGGGTGTACACGAGGAGGGTGTATATAGAGGGTGCACACAGTGGGTGTACACGAGGAGGGTATATATAGAGGGTGCACACAGTGGGTGTACACGAGGGGAGTATATATAGAGGGTGCACAGTGGGTGTACACGAGGGGAGTATATATAGAGGGTGTATTTGTATGAGTGTAGGTATAGAGAGTGTATATAGAGAAAAGAAAGCGATTCGATTGATCAAAGCGTTTGTTATTTTGAGATTATTTGTTTATTTAATTATGTATGATGGTTTGTGGGTCCATTTACCTTTTAATGAGTCTTCATTAAAAAATATATTTGGGATTAATTCGTCATATAAAGATATAGCAATCAATTGTCAATTAAGATTAATACAATTTTCATGGAATTGATGTATGCAAGATTACGTCTCAAGTCTAAAGAGAGAAGAAATAAAGACTCTTTTATTATTGCAATTAAAAGACTCAAATTGACTAGTCCGGAGAGGACTTTAACAATCTAACTAGGGTCCAAAGTGGACTTTCCTAGTAAAATAAATGACTAATGTCCGAAGTGGACTTTAACTAAAAGACTCTCTAGAACCTACGAAGATTGAAAGACTTTTTATTTTTTATTTTTTTTGATGGAGGTAGCCCCGGTGTAGTTTCTTGCTTGCTTGTACTTTGCTCACGCCCATGCATTCCTCTGGCGGGTGATGGCTCCGCTATCAATGAGACTTTGGATTCTCCTCTTCAGTTGGAGGCAATTCTCGGTGTCATGTCCAACATATTGGTGATATTTGATATATTTGGAGGGATCCAAGTCTTGCCTTGAAACGACTGGTTTGTAGTGGAATAAGGGAGATAACTTGCCAGCTTGAACTAGACTTTTGAAGAATTTGTCTAACAGCATACCCAAGTCATGGTACTCGCGCTCGTCCTTCTTTTCACGAACCATCTCTGGGGGCGGTTTAGGTACCGGCATTCCTTTGGAGCCTTATACATCTCTTTCTGAAAGTGGTCCGCTTGCTTGAGGAGGATGGTCTCAAAGTAAGCTTCTTGTTCATTGAGAGCGGTACGGAAGAGGGTTGCTTGCTCATTGAGGATGGTCTCGAAGTGGGCCGCTTGCTTGTTGAGAGCGGTGTTAAGATGGACTGCTTGCTCGTTGAGAATAGTGTTGAAGTGGGCTGCTTGTTCATTAAGAACAGTGTTGGGGTGGAGAGTTGTCTCGAGACCTTGGGTGGCAGCTTCGGTTGCGACTTCGACATCCCATTCAGCAGACATGATGCAGGATTCTGTAATGGTTGTGGAGGAGTTAAGTCTTTCAATTGAATTAGACTTATAATTAATGACAAGGGATCGTTTATAAAATCATTTTTATGAAAAGACTCGATCTCCGTATTTTCGAAATGTACTTTGAATGAAAAGACTAAAAGTTTGACCAGGCCGGAGCTGCCTACGTTCCCCTTACCATGAGGGAGAGGTCCCACAAAATGAGAGGTTCAGGTCACCGTAGTTCGGGTTAAGTAAAACAAGTGAGAGGGTGACCGCAAGAGGTTAGTGATTTTTTAAAAACCATAAGTATTAGAAGATGACCGTAGAGGTCAGAAAGAAAGGGATATGACTCGGTCCTTGGTCAAGATAACGGGTTTGACCTAGATTGGTCCACACAACAATTAAGATGATCGCTTTGACAAGTGTTCTTAGACTCGATCAAGGTGCATGGTTTAGATACGGACCAGGTTTAACCTCAACCGCTCACAAGCGTACACGGTGAGTTAGATAACCCGGGTGCCACGAAGATATAGGCGACAGTATGACCTAAATCTGTGCACTCGGTGGATTATCCGGAATAGGGTGTGCAGTGTGACATGGACTAGTGGTAGTGTGCGATTAAAACACGATTTTTATGATGATATGTAATGTATGAGAGAAGTCTACTAGCATGACAATTCATAGTAATAGTATCTAAGAATGAAATAAACATAAGCAGAGCAGATCTAAAGTATTTAAGCATGCTATGAACACAAAAACCTACAGGAAATCGTTAGAACCAGATTTACAGATAAGGGAAGCCGTACGGCTTGGTAGCCGGTGGACGGACCTAAAGAAGGCATACGGATTGTAAATACAGAAACGTGAGAAATTGCAGAAGTACTGTTTTTTAAAGAAAAAGAGCGCGCAGGGCAGTTAGAACACACACAAAATCACGAAGTAAATGAAAGTCAAACCCCTTATGTTTTGAAAAAGGTTTTCAAAAAGCAAGTTGTTACGTTTAAACCGCAAGTGCACGGGTTATTAATAGTATAGTATGTGCAAATACGGGTCGATCCCACGGAGACAACTTAATTCTAAAAATATTTTTTTTGCTTTGGATAAAAGTAAAGAAAATAAAATGATTGGGGGTAGGAAAATTTGTTTGTCACTTAAAATAGAAATGATAGTAAAAGCTATTTATGTAGGAAAAACTCTTATTTTAAAGGAATTCCCGGGATTGGGACTCAAGTATTCATATATTCATCATTCATTTATGCTCTCTTTTAGATTAAGGGTTCATTTTTATACAAGGATGGTATGCTTAGCCTACACTACTTCTCACGATCAAGCAAGTAGTGTTTGTATTCTCATACTAATTATGTCCTAACTCTTTGAGAAATCCGTTTATGTTTTTCCCCCGCCCTGTCACAAACGGGCATTCCGGCTTATCTCTAGCTGACCATAATTAGTAAGAATCCATTAGGTTTTCTTATGAAAATCGGCACACTTTCCACTCAAGGAGCATCCCTAAGCCATTACACTACTCTCGTGAGTAATGAACTTAGTTTTGACTATATGGGTCCGCTAATCGAGATTCACCGCTAGGTCCTTCTCTCGATTAACTGAAGTTCATATAACCAAGGACGTCATCGTGGTTATAGGCGTTTTAGATTGATATAGTAAAATTGTTAAAGATGAAGAGAAATGAATTTAGAGAACATAAAATTATGATGAACATATGAACACAATGAGTATCCAACCCCAAGAAAGAGGGGGATTACTCACTAGCCATTAAATAAAACATCAAGAATAAGAATAAAGGATTAAGATAGAGAAGAGAATACTTATTCAGATTGGAGAACTTAATGATGGAAGAATACTTCTTTATTGCTTAGGAATCCTCTCTCAAATTCACTCAAAATTCTGGAAATGATAATGTATACTTAGAATTTCACTATAATAACTTTACAATCAATCTCTAAAAATATCTCCCTATTTTCTAAGGCTGTTGTAGCCTTCTTATATAGGCCCTAGGACTGATTTGAGTGTCTGTTCCCGGATACATCCACCAAGAGGAGTGTCTGTTGGGAAACACTCTTTCAGAACAGGCGTCAAGATCCGGGCGGGTCTTCATAATGGTCCGGCCGGATCCAGTTGGTCCGACCGGATTTTCTCCTTGCCCCGGTCGGATCTTTGTCTTCTGGAAATTTGTTCTTGTATTGGTGAGGTCCGGCCGGGTCTTATAGATGGGTCCGGTCGGATCTTTGACTTCTGCATCTGATTTCTCCTTTTTAAATGTTTTGCTCCCGTCTTTCCTTCCTTTACTCCCTTTAGCTCAAAATAGCTCCAAATAGTACCTGTTTTCTGTCCACAAAACCCATACTACACCACGCACATTATATCCGTAAAAGTAAAGTGAAATAATGCAATATGAGACTCATTAATACTAAATTGACTCTAAAAAGACATATATTTAGACCTTAAATGCTATAAAATAGCCATTTATCAACTCCCCCACACTAAAACCTTGCTTGTCCTCGAGCAAGCTTACAATTTTGAAGAAGAGAGAGTGACAAATGACATAAAATTTTTGAAAAATCAAAGAAGGTTTCAATGCTCCCTCAGAATATTTGTTATATTGTATTGCCTTTACAAAATCATTTCCTTTTAAATTTTCCGTCCCAAGAAACTTGTGAGAAAGAACATAAGAGGATATTGGAAAGTAAATAAAGAATTTTGGATGTTAATATAACATGAATAAATACTATTGAACAAGAGCATATAGGAATAACTAAATGAACTTGTGGATTTCAAGTATGAAATAGAATTTAAGTTCACTCTTTGAGTGCTTTGTGAATAGGGTTTTTTATGCTTGGGAATACATTTCTTAAACTCATGATTTTATTCTTTTTCAAAGATATTCAGATTTTGTTATGCTCCTTGAATCACAAAAATAAGGCGGATGAAGGTAGTGGAAAATTTAATTTCATTAAGTTTTAGAAGTGGCAATTGAGTTCTTTGTAAATCATCACACTCTATAATGATAAATTCATTTGGATATTCGAGTGGATGATATACAAGAAGATTGATTTATGTTATTAAGTCTTAAAAGTGGAAATGGAAAGCTTCGTGATTCTTAAAGATCATAACAATGTAGTAAATCTTTGGAAAAGAGTAGAAGTAAAAGTTTTTGAAATGTATATACAAGGATGTTTTATAACTTTTCACAAGTGTAATGTATTCAAACTTAATATCCACAATTTCATTAATAATGTAATGCTTCTATTCAAGAATATTTAAAAGTCTATATAAATTTTGAAAATTTTTCATTTACAATCCAATATGATCCTAAGTTCTTTGTGACAAATCTCTCAAAAAGTAAAGTTTAAGAGGAAATAATTTTACTTAGGCAAATTGTAAGTATAGATAACATTCTCATCAATGGGAGCATTGGCAAAATTTTTTTTTTTTTTTTTTTTTTTTTTTTTTTTTTTTTTTTAGAATACTTAACTAAATGCAAGCAACAAGCTAACTAAATGCAAAGAAAAAGAAAAACGGATATAATAATTTTATTAAAATCCTCCCCCCACACTTGAACTAAACATTGTCCCCAATGTTTTCATGAAAGTAAAAATTGGACAAGAAAGTAAAAATGGGGACGGGGGAACTAATAACTTATCACTGAAATGGTGGTGGAGGTGGTGGTGAGACAGGTTTGAGATGAAGAAGAAGGGAAGAATGAGAATACAATTGAACAGATCTGACCTTTTGGCGAATCGGTATGTCCTTTTATGCGACTGATCCGGGCGGGTCGCTCTGGGGATCCGGTCGGATTTATTATGGTCCGGTCGGATTATTTTTCAGACCCGGACGGATAATTTTCTCTGGAATCTCCAGAGTTGCTTGATCCGGTCGGGTGCTTCAGCTTGGCCCGGTCGGATCTAGATGATCCGGTTGGATTATATTGTTGACCCGATCGGATCTTCGAAAATTCTTCCTCTCTTTTTTTTTTTTTTTTTTTTTTTTTTTTTTACCTACAAAATGTTAGAAAAACAGAACATAATAACAATAATAATAATAATAAAAAAAAACAAAATAATCCATCGGTTACCACCCGATGATGCTTGTTTAACGTCTTTAGCTCGACGCCTTTTTGTTAATTGGAATGGCCATTGTACGGTATCGAGATGGCCTATTGTCTTTGACAATACGCCACTTCTTCTCCGGTGGATTGTTTAGGGCCCTATGATCAGTACATATGCGCCATCCATTCTTTGACGGGATTAATTTATGAAAATCTTTGCAAGCTCGTAATCCCGTTATTTTCTGTGGTGCTACTTTCTTTGGTTTTTCTATGATGTCATCTCCATCATTTTCATCATGTAGCACCCTCTTCCAGTCTAAATTCTTGGTACTTTCCCTTGCTTCCTTTATTTCTTTCAAATAATTTTCATAAGCTTTGAATTCATCTATATGATCCCTTTTGGAATCCATAGATTTTATGACATTAATTTCCTTATGATTTTCTTTTAAAATATCAATTTTTTGACAAGAGTCTTCAATGGTTGGGGTACTCCTCCAAAATTCCTCTTTTTGATCTCCAACATTTAAAGTAAGAGTACCCTTTTTCACATCAATTATGGCTCCCGCAGTTGCAAGGAAAGGCCTTCCCAAGATGACTGGGATATCTTGATCCTCCTCAATCTCGAGGATCACAAAGTCGACAGGGATGATTAGGCTCCCTATTCGACACGGCAAGTTTTCCATAATACCTATCGGGTATTGAATGGATCGGTCTGCCAACTGCAGAGATATGGTGGTGGGTTGGAGTTCCCCCACACCTAATCCCTGACTAACCGAAAAAGGCATTATACTAACGCTAGCCCCTAAATCAAGCATAGCATTATCCATATTGATCCTACCGATACTACAGGGGATAGAAAAAGTGCCGGGATCTTTGAGTTTAGGCGGAAGTTTCTTTTGTAAAATGGCACTAACATCTTCCGCCAAAGTGAAATTTTCAAATTCCTCTAAAGACTTCTTTTTAAAAATCATTTCCTTCAAAGGCTTTGCATAAGAAGGTATTTCTTTCTGGTCATCAGAATAAGGAACTCTAATATTCATTGATTTTAATGTTTCCAAAAATTCGGCATGTTGTTCATCAACCCCTTTCTTTATTAATCTTTTTGGGTACGGTATCGGTGGTTCAAAATATCTATTGTAACTAGTCTCATTTTCAGTCTCAACTTTTGGTGGGGTTGGACTTTCATTTTCCTCTTCTTTATTTATTGAAACTATTACATTTGCATGCTCGCTAGGCCTTTGAGGTTGACCGGGAAGACTCCCTTGTGGTCTTTGCGGCAGGTTGGCCTGTTGAGCTTGCTGGCTCTCTAACATTTTGTTATGAGCAGCTAAGTTATCAAACCTAGCATTCAAAATTTTAAAATTTTCCCTAAATTCATTATTGATTTTCTCTTGGTTCTTATTATTTTCAATCATATAATCCATAAGAAGATCTAATTTAGATTTAGGGGGAGGGAAAGCATTATTGTTGAAATTCTTGGGTACAAATCCCGGTGGTTGTGAGGAAGGTTGTGGGTTTAAAACATTGTTATTTCTATAGGACAAGTTGGGGTGATTTTTCCATTCGGGATTGTATGTGTTTGAATACATACCCCCTCGTTGTCCATTAGAAACAAAATTAACTTGCTCACTAGAAGTAGTGTCAAGTAAATCACAACTTTCGCTACTATGTGAGTTTGACCCACATAGTTCACATAAAACATTAATGTTAGCCACGGAATTTGTATTCAAGCTATCTATCTTTTTGAAAAGAGTATCAAATTTTGAAGATAGAAGAGTGACGACATCAACATTATACTTACCTGCTGATACTTGCGGTTGGTCCCTTTCATTGGACCATTGGTAGTGGTTCAGGGCAATGCTCTCGATCAAGTCATATGCCTCGTCCACTCCTTTATTCATGAGTGCTCCTCCCGCAGCAGCATCTATGGTCTCTCTTGTCTTGAATGTGAGACCGTTGTAGAAGGTGTGCACTATCAACCACTTTTCAAGCCCGTGGTGTGGGCACATCCTTAGGAGTTCTTTGAAACGCTCCCAAGCATCATAAAGCGACTCATCTCCATTTTGACTAAAATTAGTGATCTTGGTCCGGATTTGAGCGGTTTTTGAAGGAGGGAAGAAACGTCCAAGGAAAGCCTCTTGAACTTGGTCCCATGTTGTTAAAGAGTTGTGTGGGACCGAGTTCAACCATTGTTTCGCCTTATCCCTTAATGAGAATGGGAATAGGCGCATCCGTATTGCCTCGGGTGTGACTCCAACAATCCTTGTAGTATCACAATACTCCAAGAAAGTTTGGACATGGAGGTGCGGATCTTCAAGTGCCGAGCCACCAAATTGGTTGTTCATAACCATATGGAGAAGTTGTGGCTTTATCTCAAATGTGATTGCGTCGGCATTTGGTACTACTATGGGCGTCCTAGAACCCGGGGTGCTTGGGTTAACAAACTCCCGTAAGGTCTTAGGTGGTGGGGCATCGCCCGAATTTTGCCCGTCTTCGTTGTTTTCTCTCACCATTTCTTTCTCTAAAGTTTCTCTCAAACTTCTAAGTCTTTCTCTAAGGTATCTCTCAGGTTCCGGATCGTATTCAACGTAATTGTCACCTCTCCGGACTCTTTTCATAAACTTTGGAAAAAACACTTTAAAGAAGAATTCAAAGAAAAATACTTTGAAAAAAAAATGATGAAATAAATAAAAATAAAAAGAATAAAAACAGAAAATTGAAAAGCAAAAACTTTTTTTTTTTTAAAATTTAACCGTTGTCCCCGGCAACGGCGCCAAAAACTTGTTACGTTTAAACCGCAAGTGCACGGGTTATTAATAGTATAGTATGTGCAAATACGGGTCGATCCCACGGAGACAACTTAATTCTAAAAATATTTTTTTTGCTTTGGATAAAAGTAAAGAAAATAAAATGATTGGGGGTAGGAAAATTTGTTTGTCACTTAAAATAGAAATGATAGTAAAAGCTATTTATGTAGGAAAAACTCTTATTTTAAAGGAATTCCCGGGATTGGGACTCAAGTATTCATATATTCATCATTCATTTATGCTCTCTTTTAGATTAAGGGTTCATTTTTATACAAGGATGGTATGCTTAGCCTACACTACTTCTCACGATCAAGCAAGTAGTGTTTGTATTCTCATACTAATTATGTCCTAACTCTTTGAGAAATCCGTTTATGTTTTTCCCCCGCCCTGTCACAAACGGGCATTCCGGCTTATCTCTAGCTGACCATAATTAGTAAGAATCCATTAGGTTTTCTTATGAAAATCGGCACACTTTCCACTCAAGGAGCATCCCTAAGCCATTACACTACTCTCGTGAGTAATGAACTTAGTTTTGACTATATGGGTCCGCTAATCGAGATTCACCGCTAGGTCCTTCTCTCGATTAACTGAAGTTCATATAACCAAGGACGTCATCGTGGTTATAGGCGTTTTAGATTGATATAGTAAAATTGTTAAAGATGAAGAGAAATGAATTTAGAGAACATAAAATTATGATGAACATATGAACACAATGAGTATCCAACCCCAAGAAAGAGGGGGATTACTCACTAGCCATTAAATAAAACATCAAGAATAAGAATAAAGGATTAAGATAGAGAAGAGAATACTTATTCAGATTGGAGAACTTAATGATGGAAGAATACTTCTTTATTGCTTAGGAATCCTCTCTCAAATTCACTCAAAATTCTGGAAATGATAATGTATACTTAGAATTTCACTATAATAACTTTACAATCAATCTCTAAAAATATCTCCCTATTTTCTAAGGCTGTTGTAGCCTTCTTATATAGGCCCTAGGACTGATTTGAGTGTCTGTTCCCGGATACATCCACCAAGAGGAGTGTCTGTTGGGAAACACTCTTTCAGAACAGGCGTCAAGATCCGGGCGGGTCTTCATAATGGTCCGGCCGGATCCAGTTGGTCCGACCGGATTTTCTCCTTGCCCCGGTCGGATCTTTGTCTTCTGGAAATTTGTTCTTGTATTGGTGAGGTCCGGCCGGGTCTTATAGATGGGTCCGGTCGGATCTTTGACTTCTGCATCTGATTTCTCCTTTTTAAATGTTTTGCTCCCGTCTTTCCTTCCTTTACTCCCTTTAGCTCAAAATAGCTCCAAATAGTACCTGTTTTCTGTCCACAAAACCCATACTACACCACGCACATTATATCCGTAAAAGTAAAGTGAAATAATGCAATATGAGACTCATTAATACTAAATTGACTCTAAAAAGACATATATTTAGACCTTAAATGACTATAAAATAGCCATTTATCACAAGTCCCCAGTAGAGTCGCCACTGTGAATGCGCGTGATTAAAATTGAGAGTCGCCACGTTGTTTTATTAGTAGTTAAAACATTGAGAAAACCATTCATGAGAATAATAGGGTTCGGGGGTCAAATTACAATAAGAGAAGAATATTCATGCGATCACTCCTATTGCCCAACGAATCGGTCTTTCTATCATGATCAATGTGTGTGTGTGTTAGTGTTTGAGACCGGATCCGAGGATTGCCTATGTTCTTCTCATCATGAGAAGCTCAGGTCAGCGTAGTTCATTGATGAATTTAAAATAGAGAGATGAAGTGGGATCATGCATAAAGAGGGGGAAGATTAGGGTTAGAATTAGTTCCTAGATCGTATTAGGTTTTGATGAAACCCTAGGATCATCATCGGCTATGTTATATGCAGATAAATAAGGATTAAAACCCTAGATATAGTATGTTACGCATGTATAAGTCTTAGATCTAGCATAATAATAAGAACATCATGAATACATATGCATGAACATGTAATCATGAAGACCGCTACCCTAGACATGGCATATATTATGAGTTTAGACTAAGAACATGAAGAACGCATGAACAACATATGAATATAGATGTATAAACATAATGAAAACATGAATAAAATAGATCTAGCCAAAGAACATAACAAGAACATAATAAGAAAAGTAAGAGGGCTTACCTTGATCGGCAAGAACTATGATTGAAGCTAGGGATGGCCAAACCGAACCGGAACCGGAAAATCGGACCGAAGAAGCACGGAACCGGAGCAAACCGGCGAATAAACTGGAACCGGAGTAACCGGAGCCGCCATTCATTCGGGCCGGTTACGGTTCACATATATGGCGAACCGGACCGAAAATCACTTGTTTTTCAAAAATTTTAAAGGGGGGGACCGGAACCGTACCGGAACCGGATTATAGTAACCGGAACCGGACCCGGGGTAACCATGGGCCGGTTAAGGGTCACCTATATGCCGAACCGAAACTGGGCCCGGAACCGGTTTTGGCCATCCCTAATTGAAGCTTTTTGATGATTCGAAGAGGCTTCGAGGGTGCCAGAAAGGCTTAAACTTAGAGTTTCTTCGTCAGTCTTGACGAAGTTCAAGGGAAACTCTTGTTTGATGGCCCACATTGAAACCTACATATGGGCCATGGTTCCGAAAAAGGTCTCCCTAAAGGTGATGGTACAATGTTTCCCTCTTGTTGGTAGTGGTGCCCTAAGCACGTTTAATAAACGTTTTAATTGTTATCATTTATTTCATATCAATAAAGAGATGTTTTGATTATTATTGTTGTTCATGTTTACTTATAATAATCTCCATCCCTAATACTTGTTAAGCACTAGTATAAGGCTAAATGATCATGAGATGATCATGTTAGATTTATGGGTACTTGTTTGGAACAAGGTACTGGTCATGACCCGCTGTATGAGATTTATGTCATGGTCTATGTCGTATATATATCTCATATTAGCTATGTCATTCGAATCCTTAGACACGAAGTTATTATAGTCTTCCACTTGATGAACATTATGTTTGACATATTCAAACGCTACCTTTAACCGGGTAGTTATAAAGGGTATGATTGGCATAATCGGATTCAAGTAGGGAAGAGTAATAAGCTAAATGGATTTGTCCCTCTTCGGAGAGACGTCAAGCTTGGGCCTCTCGTAGGAATGATGAGGATGAAAATGTTCGGCCGGACTCAAATGAATTGATTAGATCAATGTCATTTGGATTATCAACATATTCGGAATCGAGAAAGTATTGAACAAAACAAGTTGACTTGTTGACCATGACTTGTGTTCAATGACATCGTGGACAAAGGGATTGTGACATATTCTAAAGGAATGCGAACTTGTATCTAGTTATACTATTTGGGTAGGTATGACGGTTTGCTAGAACCTAATCATATCTTATGGTTTCATGTTTGAACCCATTGCCAACTTAGTGTAATCCTAGAGGGTCACACACAATAGAACGAATCTTAAATAAGGACTATATTGGAATTTTGGAAACTATGGGAATCTGGACAAGTGGGCGACCGCACAGTATGGTTGGGCGTCCGCACAGTTTGGGTCAGATAGTACCAGAAACCTTCCAGATAGATGTGCGACCGCACAAGGGTTTTGGGCGGCCGCACACTATGTCGGGACTGGTTTCCTAATTTGATTTGGAAAAGAATCTTGGACGGGTTTAGACACCAGTTTCCTATTTGGAATAGGTCTAACTTGTATATAAACAGCCAAATTCGGGCCAAAACATAATATAGCTTTTGTGCAAGTCTCAAAGGGTTTGAGAGAGTTTTATTTTGTTCTAAGACATTCTTGATTGAAGAACAAAATAATACACAAAGAAAAATTCCTTATAGATCATATTGATTGTGAAAACGTGTTTCACAATTTTGGTCTAGCAACCAAGATCAAGTGTTCTTGATATTCGTTCGTGGTGTGGATACCGCTAGAGGGTGAAGCTTATCATCTTCAAAGTTCGTGTTCTTACTTGTTCGTGATCAAAGCTTTAAGTTCTCCACCAAGATCAAGTCAAGGGTTAGTTTTGTCTAGTATTCATATTCTTGTATTTGATTTAATCATATGAATGGATCTATGGGCTTTGGGTTTCATAAATTTTAAATGCTAATTTCCGCTGCACATGTGACTACGAAACCCAACACCTCTTACTCTCGAGGGGGCCGCTAAAGATTGGTATGCAACTCTCCCACTCACCATCTGTCTTGATTGGGATTCCGCCATGCTTGCCTTCAAAAGTCAATATCAAGGCAACACCACTTACCGCCTAACAAGGAAGGAGCTCGAAAGTACCACCCAAAGGGACAATGAGTCCTTTATTGATTTTACAAGAAGGTGGAATGACAAAATATCCGAGATAGTGTAGAGGCCCAACACCAAGGAGAAAATGGACATCTTCCTCAAGTGTGTAAAAATTGATCTCCGGACCCACCTAAGTGGGGCTTGCTACTCTGACTTTGCTCAAATGTATGAGGCGGGGGTTCGAATTGATGAATTGCTCAAGGAGATCAAGAAATCCATGTGGAATTGTGGATGCAATTGGCCTACGTTCATCGAGACCATCTATTGCTTAGTTTCTGCAACATGGACTACTTTCTTGGTTTCTTGAATTAGTGCGGAATTGTGGATGCCTTATGGCTTAGTTTCGGCCGTACTTCTTGTTGTCTTGATTTGGAAGATGATGACAAAAGTTGAAATAGTCTCATCCTCATAATTATAGAGAAACTAATGACACATAAATATTATGCTTAAATTAATGGAGATTAATTTAGTGGCTAAACTTGATGCGTAACATGTTTATATTATGTCCTCATAAATGTGTTGTATGCTATATGTGATGAACCTTCAAAGAAAGTTTTAAGTCCTTTTGCCATGCCATGATTAAAACACTTGTTTATACATGGGCAATTTTGTGTGGGCTCGCCAAAGCGAGGTGCATTGATATTATTCATGTATGAGCAAGATGAGTGAATAAGAGTTTCCTATGCGTTTAAAATGGTTGGACTTAATTAAGCGTCAAAACAGTTTTGGGCTTAAGGCAAAGATGAGATTTAACATGCTTTTCGAAATTGGATTTCTTAAAGAATCTCATGAAAAGAACTGAGAGTCATATGAGATATGATTGACAATAGTTGTCTACCTAATTAATTTGATTTTGAGCGGTGCGCCAAAGCGTACTTAAAATTAAATTAAAGCGGGATCTTGACCCAATTAAATTATACAATACATTGGATGTATGAGAAGGTTGTATAATTTAGTGGGAGTATTTTTGAAAAATACATTATTTATTTCTTTAATGAAACCGATACTTATTAAATTTTGGAAATTGTTGCATATTTGTAGACAATGACTGCTAACACTCAATCAATTTCGCTGCGATCGATCCTTGAGAAGGATAAGCTCCAAGAGAATGGTACTAACTTTATGGATTGGATCCGTAGCCTAAGAATTGTTCTAAGGCAAGAAGATAAGTTGTTCATTCTTGATGGGCCACTTCCTGCTGAACCAGAACCTACTGCCCCTAGGACAGAAAGAGATAGTTACAAGAAACATCGTAATGATTCTAGAGATGTAAGCTGTCTCATGCTTGCTACTATGTGCTCAAAACTCCAACAAAGTTTGGAACATTTGGAAGCCTATGAGATAGGCGTGGAGTTAAGAGCCATGTTTCAAGAGCAAGCTAGGCAAGAGAGGTACAAGACCATTGTTGCATTCACTACTTGCAAAATGAATGAAGGGCAACAAGTGAGTCCTCACATGCTGAAAATGAAAGGTTATGTAGAGCACCTTGAGAAACTTGGCTATCCAATCCCATTGGAGCTAGCCACGGATCTCATTCTTAATTCATTGCCTAAAAGTTATAATCAGTTTTTGATAAATTATAACATGCATGGAATGGATAAGAATCTCTCTGAGTTGCATGGGATGCTTAAAACTGCGGAGATGAAGATTGCGGAGAAAGGTTCTCCTGTGCTCTTGGTTCATGATGGGAAGAAGGCTAGTGCCAAAGGAAAGGGTAAGAAAGTTGTCAAACCCAAGATAAGCAAGGCAAAGGTTGCTAAGGCTTCTGAGGCAAAACCCGATTCACCAAAGGATGCAATCTGTTTCCATTGTCAAGAAATTGGTCATTGGAAACGTAATTGCAAGACTTTCTTGGAAGAGCAAAAGAAGAAGAAGAGCAGCAAGGCTGCGTCAACTTCAGGTATCTATATGATAGATATTCTCCTTTCTACCACTGATTCTTGGGTATTGGATACCGGATGTGGTTCTCACATTTGTTTAAATGTGCAGGGTCTAAAGAATAGGAGACTACTTAAAGAGGGTGAAGTAGACCTACGCGTGGGGAATGGAGCAAGAGTTGCTGCATTAGCCGTAGGGACTTATGAAGTCACTTTACCTTCCGGATTAATTCTTATTTTGAACAATTGTTATTATCTTCCGGATTTAAGTAGAAATATTATTTCAATTTCTTGTTTGGATAATGAAGGATTTAAGTTTCTTATTGAGAATAAGAAATTTTCTATTTATTTAAATGATGTGCTTTATGGTATTTCTAATTCATTTAATGGCCTTTATGCCTTGGATATCAAGAATGAAAATAATGAAAAATGTCTATTATATAAATAAGAAATCTAAACCTAATGATGTAAATCATTCTTATTTGTGGCATTGCCGTCTTGGTCATATTAATGAGAAGCGTATCTCAAAACTCCATGGGGATGGTCTCTTTCATGTGACCTTGGGTCATATGATACTTGTGAGTCGTGTCTTCTTGGCAAAATGACTAAGACACCCTTTACCAAGTTAGGTGAAAGGGCAAGCGACTTATTGGGATTTGCGGACCATTAAGTAGCAATGCTAGGGGAGGATTTCAATACTTCATAACCTTCACTGATGATTATAGTAGATTTGGGTATGTTTACCTAATGAAACATAAAAGTGAAGCATTTGAGATATTTAGAATATTTCAAAATGAAGTAGAAAAACAACTTGGCAAAAGTATTAAGGCACTTCGATCAGATCGAGGTGGAGAATACTTGAGTCATGAATTTGATGATCATCTAAAGAATTGTGGAATAGTTTCACAATTGACTCCACCCGGAACACCACAATGGAATGGTGTGTCCGAGAGGAGAAATCGGACGTTGTTAGACATGGTTCGATCAATGATGAGTCAAGTTGATCTTCCAATATCCTTTTGGGGTTACGCTCTAGAAACCGCTGCGTTCACACTAAATCATGTTCCAACTAAATCAGTTCAAAAGACTCCATATGAGATGTGGAGCGGAAAAAAAACTTGTTTATCTTTCATGAAGATTTGGGGTTGCGAAGCGTTTGTCAAAAGACTTGTCTCTGACAAACTTGCACACAAATCTGATAAATGTATTTTTGTGGGATATCCTAAGGAAACTAAAGGATACTATTTTTACAACCGAGACGACAACAAAGTGTTTGTTGCCCGAACTGGTGTCTTTCTAGAGAAAGAGTTTCTCTCCAAAGAAATCAGTGGGAGTAAAATAAATCTTGAAGAAATTCGAGATCCAGAAAATAACATTGAACCAATAGTGGAACAAGAACAAGAACCACAAGGAGTTGTGGAACCTGTTCAAAATACACAAGCAACTCGCAGATCTAGTAGGTTACGATCCGAACCCGAGAGATATGGATTTTTCGTAACGGATAGTAATGAGGTGGAAATCATTGAGAATGATGAACCTACAACCTACCAAGAGGCGATGTTTTCTCCTGATTCAGATAAGTGGCTTGGAGCCATGGAATCTGAATTGCAATCCATGCAAGACAATCAAGTTTGGAACCTGATTGATGCGTCCGAAGGTGTAAAAACCATAGGATGCAAATGGGTCTTCAAGAAGAAGACTGACATGGATGGGAAGGTGCATACTTACAAAGCTAGGCTTGTAGCGAAAGGTTATAGGCAAATTCATGGTATTGGCTATGATGAAACCTTTTCACCCGTAGTAATGATCAAGTCTATAAGAATTTTGCTTGCCATTGCCGCATATCATGACTATGAAATCTGGCAAATGGACGTCAAAACCGCTTTCCTAAATGGAAAAATTCAAGAGGATGTGTATATGACACAAACGGAAGGTTTTGAACAAGATTCTAAGGTATGCAAATTTCAAAGATCCATCTATGGATTGAAGCAAGCTTCAAGGAGTTGGAATCTCCGTTTTGATGAATCGGTCAAAGAGTTTGGTTTCATCAAGAACGAAGATGAGCCTT
>JAOWBW010000922.1:367344-431084 GCA_026119855.1 Campanula takesimana
CCCGCTCTACAACCTTATCGAACTGGGGCTTCCCCAACAGAATGGGTCAACTATGTGTTTTCTCGGAGAATACCGAGGTCCCAACAAGAATATACTTAGAAGAAGGGCATCCCTCATCATCAAGCTTGACGTAGAGTTTCTCAAAGGAGGGAGGGTACCCGCCTCACCAAATTAGATAATCCCCAACGGAATGGGTCGACTATGTGGTTTCCAGAGAATACCGAGGCGTCAACAAGGATACACTTACAAGAAGGGCACCCCTTATCGTCAAACTCGGCACGCGACGACCTATTTGGATTGATTAGAATCATAATTAATTATAAAGCATCTGTATAAGATCATAACACTTTCATTAAAGTTTCCTCCTTCCCAACAGTTGTTTATAAACCGCACTCTCGGTCTCCATAAAATTGTTAAAAACATCTTCGGTCCGTCCGGGACCCATCTATGTGATTCCAGAGTTGACTCGGTACTTTACCCTATCTCCTACACTTTAGGAACCTTTAGGACTAAACCCTCAACTCTCTAGGTCCCAAGCCTACCCGGTCAGTCTTACCTAGGTTACACCATAACTCCTTAGGTCTCGAACCTACCCAGTGAGTCTTACCTAGATTACATCATTACCCCTTAGTTCGACCTTCCGCAAGTTGGTAGCATGACCCTTAGGCCTTAAACCGGTTCTACCCAGACCTTCAAACCTTAAACCAGTTAGCCAAAGCCAAATCCTTAGGATGAACCATTAGGTCCCAAACCTACCGGTCCCAAGCCTACCCGATCTCCTAGATCTCAAACCTACCAACACATACTCGTCCTTACCCTATCTAGGCCATAGCTCTCTTATCCTCCTAGGTCCAGCCTCTTAGATCTACCCAGTCTAACCTGTTGAACGATCCCTTAGATCCCAAGTCCATGCAAGGCCGCCAAACACCTACCTTATAGGTCTCTAGCATATCCGATTCACACCTTAGGTCTCAACTCCTAACCCTTTAGATCACAAACTGTCTACCCTCTAAGTCTATAACCTTAGAGCTCGTCCCTTAGAACTCTTTAGTTCCCAAGCCTTCTTGGTCTGACCAACTAAATCTATGTTATCCATACTCCTTGGGTCTAAACCCTCTACAAACCTAGTGTCACCCATTAGCCGCGAGAGACTACCTAGCCTGACCTTCACCCCTTAGGTCTCCAACCTACTTAATCCAAGTCGAGTCCAAACCTCGAACCTACGTGATCTCTCCTCAAACTCCATGGATCTCAAACATCACTCCCCCAATGAGCCTAAACCTCGAACCTGCTCAAGCACATAGGATCTCCTGCGTACCGCGCCATGCCATAGACCCGTCCGGTCAGAACTCGTGCGCTTAACACCTTTGGGTCCCATCCCTAGCCTACCTTCACAATCGCCGAATGAGCTTGGTCACGCACAATGACCTCTAAGACAAACTTAGGTCCTAAGCATACCCAATCCAACTTAGGTACCTATTGTACTCGAGCAAAGTCTTGGACACTCAATCCCTTTACCTAAAGCGCCAACATGGTCACATGTCCAGACCCATTTCTCGCACATGGCTCACACCTAGCACACCTTAGAGCCCAAACCCGACATGCGTATTAGGTACTAGGATCATCCAATCCCAATCCATTGCTCCTTGGCCGACCTCAAGCCTGCTTGGTCCTAATCCATAACGCGGTTTCTCTAGGACAAAAGACTTACCCGCTTGAAAGCCTTATCTCCCAACGCTACCCTGCCTAGCCTTCGATCTCCTATATCTCACGCCTACCATTCCATTAGGCCCCGGTCTCCTTAACACATGTCTGAGTCTTACCCTAGCTAAACCCTAGAACTTTAGCCTAGGTCTAATCTATCGAGCCTATCCAGTCACGAGGTATTAAGCTCATTTGCCCCAAACCGCAACACTCTTAGACCTCAAACTTGCTCGGTCGAAACCAAGACAAACCTTCAAATGCTTTCGGTCTCCAAACCCTAGCCTTAAACCTAGGTAAAACACATTCTCTAAACCCTAGCCTCAAGCCTAGGTAGTCATATCATTCTCTCTGAACCCTAGCCTCAATCCTAGGTAATTACATCCTTCCTAAACCCTAGCCCCGAGCCTAGGTAGTTACATCCCTTCCAAACCCTAGCTTAGAGCCTAGGTATTTACACCCTTCCTAACCCTAGCCTTGATCCTAGGTAGTCATGTATCCTCTCTAAACCCTAGCCTCAAGCCTAGTAGTCATATCATTCTCTCTGAACCCTAGCCTCAAGCCTAGGTAATTACATCCTTTCAAACCCTAGCCTAAAGCCTAGGAAGTTACATCCTTCTTAAACCCTAGCCTTGATCCTAGGTAGCTACACCCTTCCTAAACCCTAGCCTTGATCCTAGGTAGTCACATATCCTATCTAAACCCTAGCCTTAAGCCTAGGAAACCACAACATCTCCTTTAACCCTAGCCCAAATTCTAGGGAATTTCCAATGCCCCGTATGCAACATCATTTCCAAATTCCCGAAACCCTAGTCTCGAAACCTAGGAAATTTACAATCTCAATCCCCCGTCTTATTGAACCCTAGTCCTAAACCTAGGATACAATGCCCTGTCCAAAACTTAATCAACCCTAGCATCGAGCCTAGGTAGTCGCTGTCACGACCCGAAATATAGACTCTATTTTATTAGCATTTAATAATTATTTATTTATTTATTTGCTTATTTATTTAATTAGATTATTAATTATTTAAATAATTATGTGTGCAATTTATGTGTTATAATATTTATGCCTAGCATTTTAATCGAGATAATTGGGTCTTAGTTGTTAGTGGGGAGTATAGTGTTAGTAGATGGGGAGGGGGTCTAGTTGTAACTTTTTAAAATGATTTCCCCCTACTCCCTCACCTCCCTACTCCTCCTCCTCCTCCTCCCTCACCCTACTCCATCTCCCAGCCAAATCTCTCTCTCTCTCCAAGGTATGCATTCTTTTTCTTCTCCTTCTTCTCTCTTCATTTACTCCATCTTCCTATCATCTTCTCTCATTTCTTAAAACGTAAACATTGTTTAGATCGTCGATAGGATCGTAGGAAGCCAAAAAGAATCGAATTCCGTCAACTTTCATTATTTTCAAGTAAGTTACTTTTCCCCCATTTTGATGCTAATGTGTTCATATCATGTTTATATGATGTTTGATAAGTTATAATTGAAGTTTGATTGAGTTTTGAATTTGTTTAGAATTTATTTCGAATTTATTTGAGTTTTGGGTAAAAATGGTGGATTGATGAATGTTGGGTCTTGATTCTTGGTTTGGGTTGAGAAATGGTGTTGTTAAGGTCCCCTTTTGGGTTGAATTGTGTTTAGGTACCTTGGAAATCTAGTGGGGAGTGTTGATTTTGAGTGATTATGGTTTGGGTATGAATTGGTTTGGCATTTGGAAGAACCCAGCTGCAGAAATCCCTCCCACCCGTTGACCAGGCGCCCGCCTGACCCTTTCCAGCCGCCCGCCTACATGGTATTTTCGGAGGACCAGACTTACTGGAAATTCAAGCGCGCGCTGCCCTGTCCCAGTCCCAGGCGCCCGCCCCCCCCTAGTCCAGAATTTTGACCTTTTTACTGGGGTTAAGACTTAAGGCTTAACTCGTTTAGGTTTAATCCTTCTAATTAACTTAAGATAACACCGTGGAACACTTTAATGTGTGGATTTGATTCTTTTGTGAATAAATATGATGTGTAATTTATTTAAGTACCGTTTTGGTAATGTTGAGCATTTTGATGTGCGGTTTGGATTGGTTTACCTTTGTGGTAATTTAATTGGATTGGTTCCCTACTTGGAACCTTAAGTTGTTTATTTAAGCTAGTATTTATTACTTAGCATTTAATTGAAAGTCCAGCTGGTATTTTGTGTGTGTTTGGGCGATGGGAAAGATTATAATGGCTAAGCCAAGTCCATTATAATGTTGACCATTGTTTTGCCCCCTTCTTTACCCCTTCTCCAGATTGGCCTTGGAAAGGATAAGTCAGCGTTCCTTTGTGAATGCATCTGGCTATCGGGTATGACTTTGTGTCATGATCCTTGTCCCTTGTGACGCTTTTATGTTATTGGTTCCGGTACCGGGGTTTTCTCTTCGGCTTTCATGCTATTATGAAGATGATGATCGGTTGATTATTGAAGCTGCGCAGCGATCCTTTATTTGGATGTTCCTGTTTGGAAAACCTTGGCTATATCCTTTGTTATGTGTTTATTTCCGCTGCTATCTGTTATATGATAATTGCTATGTGTTATGTGATAATAATTATTGTTTATTGCTTATTGCATCATAGCATGTCATGTAGTTGCATTAGTAACTTATTGAGATTTATCTCACCCCTTTTCTTTTATCTTTGTTTTTCCTTAACCCCCCCCCAGGTGCTAAGGATTAGTCTCGCTGATCACGAGAGCGAGGACGTCGAGTGTGGATCCGTTCTTTTGGGGAAGGTTATTATAGGTTGGTTCCCATTATGTAAATGTGTAACCATTTTGGGGTATTTGTACCAAACATTGACGTCATTAGGATTTTGTACATTTGTATTTTGTTGGGCATAAACTGTGGAAGTTTATGTAAGTTATAATTGATTTTTATCAAACTTGTTCTTTTTGTAAACTTTGGATCATTACCCTTTTGGTATCAAATGAAATTTTTAACTTCAGTATTTCTGAGTTTTGGTTTTAGAGTCGACGTCCAGATCGCGGTCCGGGGCCCGCGGGGTCCGGGGTTGCGACAGTTGGTATCAGAGCTATGGCATTAGCTCTAAGTATAAGTCTAGGCGGATTAGTATGACCTAGGTGGGTAGTAGTGTGCGGAGTGATTAACGGTTGATGTCTTATGCAGGTAATTACTCAAAATGTCTGGAAGAAGAAACAGAGGAGGTACTAGTGGGTCACAGAATCAGAACGATACAAGGGAAGAGGCACGTGCCATGTTCCAAGGCATGTTTGAGGCGGCCATGAAGGCCATACATGATCAAGGTCCGAGGGTAGAACAAGCACCACCTCGTTATGGTTTGGAGCAATTTCTGAAACTTAAACCGGTTGAATTCAATGGGGAGCCCGATGTAAGGAAAGCTGAGTTGTGGATTGAGTCTATGGAGAAGATTTACGATGTATTTGGGTGTTCGGATGAGGACAAGGTCAGGTTCGCAGCTTACAAGCTTGTGGGAGCCGCTGAGCATTGGTGGAAAGGTGTTAAGGCTACTTGGGATGATACTCGCACGGTGTATGCGTGGGAGTTATTTGTGCGCAAATTCAAGGAGCACTTCATTCCGGTGGTTGATCAAAACCGAAAGGAGATCGAGCTACTCAACTTGGAGCAAGGTGTGTTATCTATAGCACAATACTCGGCTAAGTTCATAGAATTAGCTCGGTATTGCGACTATTTGGTGAGGACCGAGGAACAAAAGGCTATGAGGTTTATCCGGGGATTGAAGACCTCCATCCGTACTCAACTCATTGCTCAACGGATTGTGACTTTCCAAGATGCGGTGGACCGAGCCTATTTGATAGAGCAAGATATTGGGGAGCACAAAAGGAAGACCGAGGTAGCTAACCCGAGTAAGCAAGGAGCTCAAGGCAAGCCACAACACCGTTCCGATAACCGAGGTAACTTTGGGGGACAATCTCAGTTCCGAGGGCAACCGACCCCAAGGAACCCGGGTACCACTTCCGGGAACCAAGGGAGCCAAGTTAGGAAGCCTTGTACATTTTGTCAGAAGGTAGGCCATGCGGAGGATAGGTGTTGGAAAAAGCAAGGAAGGTGCACCAATTGTGGTGAAATGGGGCACTTTGCGAGAGAATGCACGAGGTACCGAGGTCAAGCATCCGGGTCCGGAGTTGGTTTTAATCAAGGTCAAAAAAGGGATGTTACCGGGAAGCCCAAAGTTCAAGGGAAAGTTTATGCCATGAATCAACAACAAGCTACCGATGATCCATCCGTTATTGGAGGTATTGTTTCTGTGTCTAATGTGAGCGCGCGAGCGTTAGTAGATCCAGGATCATCTCATTCATACATCTCTGTGCAATTTGCTTCCATGTTAAATGTTGCATTCGAGTCTTTACCGTACGTGCTAGAGGTGTCGACCCCTATAGGAGAATGCTTGATTTTCGATCGAGTCTTTCGTGCTTGTGAAGTGGTTATTTGTGGTCGAGTCCTTTGTGCGGATTTGGTAGTTCTTCCTATCCAAGACTTTGATGTCATTTTGGGTATGGATTGGTTGAGCAAGTTTTATGCGTCCGTTGATTGCCGTAAGAAAACTGTTACTTTTGCTATTCCCGATGTGCCTAGATTTGTGTTTGAGGCTTGTCCTCTGAGTAGAAAAGTTCGCTTGATTTCTTATTTGAAAGCGAGAAAATTATTGCATAGTGGTTGTGAGGGGTATTTGGCTAGTGTTCTTGATACTAGGAAAGAATCCCCTAGTTTTGATAGTGTTCGGGTAGTTCGGGAATTTCCCGATGTTTTCTCTACCGAGTATGATATGCCTCCCGATCGTGAGATAGAATTTTGTATAGATCTGTTGCCGGGAACGGCTCCGATTTCGAAAGCACCTTATAGGTTAGCTCCCGCAGAGTTGAAAGAATTGAAGGTTCAATTGCAAGAGTTGCTTGATCGAGGGTTTATCCGCCCTAGTGTTTCCCCGTGGGGAGCACCGGTTTTATTTGTGCGGAAGAAAGATGGTTCGTTGAGACTGTGTATCGATTACCGGAAGTTGAATCAGGTTACGGTGAAGAATAAGTACCCTCTACCGCATATTGATGATTTGTTTGATCAGCTTCAAGGGTCCGTGGTTTTCTCAAAGCTTGATTTGAGGAGTGGGTACCATCAGTTGAAGGTTCGATCGGAGGATATTCCGAAGACTGCTTTTCGCACTCGGTACGGTCATTATGAGTTCTTGGTGATGCCGTTTGGGTTGACGAACGCGCCGGCCGTATTTATGGATTTGATGAACCGAATTTTCCATCCCTATCTTGACTCGTTCGTGGTGGTTTTCATCGACGACATTCTTGTTTATTCGAAATCTCGAGAGGAGCACGAGCAGCACTTGAGGACAGTTTTATCCGTTCTTGCGAGGGAGAAATTATTTGCGAAGTTCAGTAAATGCGAATTTTGGCTCGAGAAGGTGTCATTTCTGGGCCATGTGATTTCTAAAGACGGGATTTCGGTGGATCCTTCAAAGATAGAGGCTATAGTGGATTGGAAGAGACCTGAATCAGTGACAGAGATTAGAAGCTTCCTTGGTTTAGCCGGTTATTACCGAAGATTTATTGAAGGGTTTTCGAGGATTGCTACTCCGATGACTCAGTTGACCCGGAAGAATGTTCCGTTTGTGTGGACCGAGAAATGTGACAAGAGTTTCGAGGAATTGAAAAAGAGGTTGACTACCGCACCGATCTTGACTTTGCCTAATGGGAGCGATGGCCTCGTGATTTATAGTGATGCTTCGAAAGAGGGTTTGGGTTGTGTGTTAATGCAGAATGGGAAAGTGATTGCCTATGCTTCGAGGAAGTTGACCCCTAGTGAACAGAATTACCCGACTCATGATATGGAGTTAGCGGCGATAGTCTTTGCGTTGCACAAATGGAAGCACTACCTTTATGGGGCGAAGTTTGAGATTTTTACCGATCACAAAAGTTTGAAGTACCTTTTCTCCCAGAAAGAGTTGAACAACCGACAGCGCCGATGGATGGAATTGTTGAAGGATTACGATTGCACGATTTCTTATCACCCGGGGAAGGCGAATGTGGTAGCCGATGCGATTAGTAGAAAGTCTTATGTGGCTTCGATGATGGTCCGTGAATGGAAAATGCTTGAGGATGTTCGAGATTGGTCTCCTCGTGAATCGAGACATGGGGCTATTTTTGCGAATATTAGGGTATCTCCATCCCTAATTCAGAGAATAAAGGAAGCTCAGAAAGAAGATCCCGAGTTGGTGAAAATAATGGGTAAACTGAAAGAAAAGAAGTTTGAGGATTTTTCTTTGAGCTCGAGTGGAGTTTTGACTTTCCGTGGTCGTTTGTGTGTTCCGGATGTTGATGGAATTAAACAGAGAGTTCTTGATGAGGGTCACAGGTCGAGATATACTATTCATCCGGGTAGTACGAAGATGTATCAGGATTTGAAGCAACAATTTTGGTGGATTAATATGAAAAGGGAAATAGCCGAGTATGTATCGAGGTGTTTAACGTGTCAGCAGGTCAAAGCCGAGCATCAGAGACCCGCGGGATTACTTCAGCCGTTAGAGATTCCCGAGTGGAAATGGGAGCATGTGACTATGGATTTCGTTACGGGATTGCCTCGTACCCGTAGGAAGTATGACAGTGTTTGGGTAATAGTGGATAGATTGACCAAGAGTGCCCATTTCTTGCCTATTGATATCAGATATTCGATGGAGAAGCTTGCGACCCTTTATGTTGATGAGATCGTTAGATTGCATGGAGTTCCGGTTAGTATTGTGTCAGATCGAGACCCGAGGTTTACTTCTAGATTCTGGAAGGCGTTTCAGGAAGCTTTGGGTACAGATTTGCGATTCAGTACGGCTTTTCATCCCCAGACCGACGGTCAATCCGAGAGGACTATTCAGATTTTGGAGGATATGTTACGAGCTTGTGCGATAGACTTCTCCGATTCTTGGGATTCGCACCTACCGTTAGTGGAGTTCTCTTACAACAACAGTTATCAGGCTAGCATCGAGATGGCACCGTTTGAGGCCTTGTATGGAAGGAAGTGTAGATCGCCTATTTGTTGGGATGAGGTTGGTGAAGCGAAAGTTTTGGGTATTGATTTGCTTCGGGATTCGGTTGAGAAAGTTAAAGTTATCCGGGATAGATTGAAGACAGCTCAGAGTCGACATAAGAGCTACGCAGACAACCGAAGGAGAGATCTTAGTTTTCAGATTGGTGACTTGGTGTTCTTAAAAGTGTCTCCAAAGGTGGGTATTCGTAGATTCGGGAAGAAGGGTAAATTGGCTCCGAGGTTTATTGGCCCGTTTGAGATTTTGGGAAAGGTTGGACTTCTTGCGTATCGACTCGCGTTACCGTCATCCTTAGACCGGTTGCACGACGTTTTCCACGTTTCTATGCTTCGGAAGTATGTCCATGATCCGTCTCACGTGTTACCGAGGGTACCGGAGGATATTGAGCCCGATATGAGTTATGAGGAACGACCGGTCCGGATCCTAGATTCCAAGGTCGAGAATTGAGGAGCAAGAGTATTGCGTTGGTTCGAGTTCTTTGGAAGAATCACAACATCGAGGAGTCGACTTGGGAGCTTCGTGATGAGATCGAGAGGAAATTTCCGTGGCTTTTTGTTTAAGGTGAGTCTCGTTAAAATTCGGGTCGAATTTTCTTTTAGGGGGAGTGAATGTCACGACCCGAAATATAGACTCTATTTTATTAGCATTTAATAATTATTTATTTATTTATTTGCTTATTTATTTAATTAGATTATTAATTATTTAAATAATTATGTGTGCAATTTATGTGTTATAATATTTATGCCTAGCATTTTAATCGAGATAATTGGGTCTTAGTTGTTAGTGGGGAGTATAGTGTTAGTAGATGGGGAGGGGGTCTAGTTGTAACTTTTTAAAATGATTTCCCCCTACTCCCTCACCTCCCTACTCCTCCTCCTCCTCCTCCCTCACCCTACTCCATCTCCCAGCCAAATCTCTCTCTCTCTCCAAGGTATGCATTCTTTTTCTTCTCCTTCTTCTCTCTTCATTTACTCCATCTTCTATCATCTTCTCTCATTTCTTAAAACGTAAACATTGTTTAGATCGTCGATAGGATCGTAGGAAGCCAAAAAGAATCGAATTCCGTCAACTTTCATTATTTTCAAGTAAGTTACTTTTCCCCCATTTTGATGCTAATGTGTTCATATCATGTTTATATGATGTTTGATAAGTTATAATTGAAGTTTGATTGAGTTTTGAATTTGTTTAGAATTTATTTCGAATTTATTTGAGTTTTGGGTAAAAATGGTGGATTGATGAATGTTGGGTCTTGATTCTTGGTTTGGGTTGAGAAATGGTGTTGTTAAGGTCCCCTTTTGGGTTGAATTGTGTTTAGGTACCTTGGAAATCTAGTGGGGAGTGTTGATTTTGAGTGATTATGGTTTGGGTATGAATTGGTTTGGCATTTGGAAGAACCCAGCTGCAGAAATCCCTCCCACCCGTTGACCAGGCGCCCGCCTGACCCTTTCCAGGCGCCCGCCTACATGGTATTTTCGGAGGACCAGACTTACTGGAAATTCAAGCGCGCGCCTGCCCTGTCCCAGGCGCCCGCCCGCCCCCTAGTCCAGAATTTTGACCTTTTTACTGGGGTTAAGACTTAAGGCTTAACTCGTTTAGGTTTAATCCTTCTAATTAACTTAAGATAACACCGTGGAACACTTTAATGTGTGGATTTGATTCTTTTGTGAATAAATATGATGTGTAATTTATTTAAGTACCGTTTTGGTAATGTTGAGCATTTTGATGTGCGGTTTGGATTGGTTTACCTTTGTGGTAATTTAATTGGATTGGTTCCCTACTTTGGAACCTTAAGTTGTTTATTTAAGCTAGTATTTATTACTTAGCATTTAATTGAAAGTCCAGCTGGTATTTTGTGTGTGTTTGGGCGATGGGAAAGATTATAATGGCTAAGCCAAGTCCATTATAATGTTGACCATTGTTTTGCCCCCTTCTTTACCCCTTCTCCAGATTGGCCTTGGAAAGGATAAGTCAGCGTTCCTTTGTGAATGCATCTGGCTATCGGGTATGACTTTGTGTCATGATCCTTGTCCCTTGTGACGCTTTTATGTTATTGGTTCCGGTACCGGGGTTTTCTCTTCGGCTTTCATGCTATTATGAAGATGATGATCGGTTGATTATTGAAGCTGCGCAGCGATCCTTTATTTGGATGTTCCTGTTTGGAAAACCTTGGCTATATCCTTTGTTATGTGTTTATTTCCGCTGCTATCTGTTATATGATAATTGCTATGTGCTATGTGATAATAATTATTGTTTATTGCTTATTGCATCATAGCATGTCATGTAGTTGCATTAGTAACTTATTGAGATTTATCTCACCCCTTTTCTTTTATCTTTGTTTTTCCTTAACCCCCCCCCCCCAGGTGCTAAGGATTAGTCTCGCTGATCACGAGAGCGAGGACGTCGAGTGTGGATCCGTTCTTTTGGGGAAGGTTATTATAGGTTGGTTCCCATTATGTAAATGTGTAACCATTTTGGGGTATTTGTACCAAACATTGACGTCATTAGGATTTTGTACATTTGTATTTTGTTGGGCATAAACTGTGGAAGTTTATGTAAGTTGTAATTGATTTTTATCAAACTTGTTCTTTTTGCAAACTTTGGATCATTACCCTTTTTGGTATCAAATGAAATTTTTAACTTCAGTATTTCTGAGTTTTGGTTTTAGAGTCGACGTCCAGATCGCGGTCCCGGGGCCCGCGGGGTCCGGGGTTGCGACAGTCGCATTCTCTCCAAACCCTAGCCTCAAGCCTAGGAAGCCACATTCGCTCTAAACCCTAGCCTCAAGCCTAGGAAGCCGCATTCGCTCTAAACCCTAGCCTCAAGCCTAGGAAGCCGCATTCGCTCTAAGCCCTAGCCTCGAGCCTAGGTAGTCGTATTCGCTCCAAACCCTAGCCTCAAGCTTAGGTAGTCGCACTCTTTCTAGACCTTAGCCGCCGGGCCTAGGAGACTATATCCTCATTAAACCCTAGTCCTAGACTTAGGAAATTCCTTCACCTTAGTCTCAAAATATAGGAAGTTTACAGTCCTTAGCCTTAAAACCTAGCCTAAAGCCTAGGTTACCACGAACATTTCCAAGCCATAGTCACCAATCCCGGAAAATGGTGAACCCTAACATCAAGCTTAGTAGGCCTGTCACAAAAGTAATCCCTCTTCCCAACGGTCCATGGTCTCAAGCCTAGGAAGTCACAACCTTTCCAACTCCCAGCCTTATGTCTAAAAGCCAACGCCTTTACAACCTCTATGCCTACCACAACTCCAGGCCCTAGCCTCGAAGCCTAGGATATTTCTAAACCCTAGGAGAGTCATGGTCCTTAAACACCAGTTTCCAAACCCTTGTTCGAAACCCTAACATCTAGGAAGTTCCCAAATCTCAACCTCTCCAAGCCCTAGCACTAAGCCTAGGATAGAATACTCTCCTCATGCTTAATGAACTCCAATCCCTAGCCCGTAAGCCCAGGAAACCCACATTGTCTCCGAGACATAATCCCAAGCCTATGAAACCGTAACATCTTTAGGCATTCCTATCTCAAGACTAGGAGGATACCCCTTTCCTTAAAAGCCCTAGGTCCTACCCTAAGCAACCAAGCAAAATGTCCCATACCTAAACACCTTGGTATCAATGGCTCGTAACCTCCTTCCCTCCTAAATTAGGATAAGTGGAACCCAGACACTATGCTTCTCCCTTAGAGTCCATCTCCTTTGCGACTCCCTGAAAGTCCTTGTGACTCCCTGACAGTCCATCGCTTTTGCGACTCCCCGAGAGTCTGTCACTTTTTGTGACTCCCCGAGAGTCTATCACCTTCGTGACTCCCCGAGAGTTCATCCCGTTTGCGACTTCATAACGATCCATCATCTTTGCCTCCGCATGTAAAATCCCATTTTTACCCCTAACCTATTTCATCCATTTTAGGTGCCCTTAAACGTTATTTTGATTGATATTCGTTACCTTTGGGTACGGAAAACCCCTTAAAATTTCCATTTTTCACCAAATATTTGCTTAGGATTCGTATGGTTGTAGAGACTTCGGCGCCTCTATGACATACGCATCCTAGATCGATCGCGATTGGCAGAAGCCTCGGCGTTTCTGTTTGCGAGAGATCCAGCATCTATTATTTTAGCATTTCCTAATATTTTCTTAGGATTCGTATGGTTGTAGAGACTTCGGCGCCTCTATGACATACGCATCCTAGATCGATCGCGATTGGCAGAAGCCTCAGCGTTTCTGTTTGCGAGAGATCCAGCATCTATTATTTAAGCAGTCACCGAATATTTGCTTAGGATCCGTATGATTGTAGAGACTTCGGCGCCTCTATGACATACGCATCCTAGATCGATCGCGATTGGCAGAAGCCTCGGCGTTTCTGTTTGCGAGAGATCCAGCATCTATTATTTTAGCAGTCACCGATTATTTGCTTAGGATCCGTATGATTGTAGAGACTTCGGCGCCTCTATGACATACGCATCCTAGATCGATCACGATTGGCAGAAGCCTCGGCGTTTCTGTTTGTGAGAGATCCAGCATCTATTATTTTAGCAGTCACCGAATATTTGCTTAGGATTCGTATGGTTGTAGAGACTTCGGCGCCTCTATGACATACGCATCCTAGATCGATCGCGATTGGCAGAAGCCTCGGCGTTTCTGTTTACAAGAGATCCAGCATCTATTATTTTAGCATTTCCTAATATTTGCTTAGGATTCGTATGGTTGTAGAGACTTCAGCGCCTCTATGACATACACATCCTAGATCGATCGAGATTGGCAGAAGCCTCGGTGTTTCTGTTTGCGAGAGATCCAGCATCTATTATTTTAGCATTTCCTAATATTTTCTTAGGATTCGTATGGTTGTAGAGACTTCAGCACCTCTATGACATACGCATCCTAGATCGATCGCGATTGGCAGAAGCATCGGCGTTTCTGTTTGCTAGGGATCCAGCATCTATTATTTTAGCATTTCCGAATTTTTTTCTTAGGATTCGTATGGTTGTAGAGACTTCGGCACCTCTATGACATACGCATCCTAGATCGATCGTGATTGGCAGAAGCCTCGGCGTTTCTGTTTGCGAAAGATCCAGCATCCATTATTTTAGCGCGATCGGCAGAAACCCGGGCGTTTCTGTTTGCGTTTACCTCAGCGTTTATTACTCCACCTCGGGATTATTTAGACAACGTAGTCTTTATTGTCCCATTATCCCTCTTGCTTCAAATGACTTCATTTCCTAACGAATGTTCGTTCTTCATACAGGATAGTGCCCGTAGGTTTATTATCCCTATCAGAAGTCCGATGCCTCGTTTTATCCCCAGTCGCTCTGAACTACGACCGGCTTGATTCCCCTGAGGATACGTAGGAAACCTGAAAATGTTCAGCCACCCGACCGACGCGGTCATCTATCATCCCCAGCAAGTGCACTTTCCCCAGCAGAAGACGTTGCTCCCCATCAGAGGACAGTCATTCCCAATTTCCCATCAGATTTGAACTACGTTTGGCTTGATTCCCCCGCGGATACGTAGGTCGCCTGCCAAGGTTCAGCCGTTCCCTTACCTTTCATCTGTTTTGAAACTCATGTTTCAGAACGGTTCCTTCTTTTATCATTGACCCCACATTGTCTTGCAAGAAGCGTCGCCGAGGGGCTACTGTTAGTACCCGACCTGAAAATGAGTTTATTAGGGCTTTCCCAAAAATACAAGGACTTTATAGGAATTAGAAACCGTGTAAAGACTTGTCCCAGATTCCCGAAATACCTCATTTATGACAAAATCTATCAAAATAGGTAACTTATGGTTTCCTTAAAACCATGCAGAAACCCTAGCTTAAGAATCAAGTCAGCCAGCAGAATTGGCCACGCGGCCAACCTTGCCACGCTTCAACCTTGGCCACGCGGCCACTCTTGCCACCGGCTTAAATCATGGTCAGGCGGCCAACCTTGCTCCGGATGATCTCAGCCATCAGATCTTCCCATCAGTTTACTATATAAACCAATCCCATTCCATTGGTTAAGGGGCCCGATTTTGAGAGCTCTAAGTCCGAATTTTGGAGTTCTTAAACACAATTTTATCCCTAATTAAGCATTCAAACACTCAAGGAGATCAAGGTTTGTTTCTTGCCAACATAGGTAAGTTTTCTAACGTTTTCTTCATGTTCTTGAATCATTTTTAATGTAGATCTTTTATATTCATGTTCTTACATGTTTATTCATAGTTTCTTCATATGCTTTGCATGCTCATTCATATGTTCATAATATGTTCTTCGCATGTTCTTCGTGTTCATAGATTAAAACCTCATTTATGCTATATTTAAGGTTGCGATCTTCATAATTGCATGTTATTTCATAGCCGATGATGATCTAGGGTTCATCAACCCGAGGATGATCTAGGAACTACTTCTAAATCCTAATCTTTAGGTAATTCCCCCCTCATTATGCATGATCCCGATTCTTCTGCCTATTCTAATTCTGTGCGAACTACGCTGACCTGAGCTTCTCACATTGAGAGGAACGTAGGCAATCTTCGGATCCGGTCTCAAACACTAACACACTACTAACACATTCATCATGATAGAAAGACCGATCAATTCGGGCAATAGGAGTGATAACGTTCAATATTCTTCTCTTGTTGTAATTTGACCCCCGAACCCACTAAACATGCTTTTTCTCAATGTTTTGGCTATAACTAAAACGGCGTAGCGACTCTCATAATTTTAATGTTGCTATGAATATTCCCAAATTCAAACATACGTATTCACAGAAGGCGACGTCCTTCTCTCGGCAAGCATAGCAATAAAGAAGAAGGCACGTCAGGTCTTGGAAGTAATGTAAAATGATGTGAAAGAAATACTCTTGGATCCCTCTAATCCAGACTTGAAGGTGCTAATTGGCCAAGATGTACCAACAAAGTTTGAAAAAGAGTTAATCAATCGCTTAAGAGAAAGGGTCAAAATCTTTGCATGGAAACATGAGGGCATAACGGGGATTAGTAAAGATATCATAACTCATAAGCTTAAAATAGATCATTCCTTCAAGCTGGTGCTACAGAAAAGAAGAAAGTTTGCTCAAGAAAGGAATCAGATTATCCAGGAAGAAGTTGACAGGCTGCTGAAAGCAAAGATGATTAGGGAAGCAGAATATCCGAAATGGTTGGCTAATGTTGTTGTGGTGGAGAAAAGGAATGGTAAATGGAGAGTTTGTGAAGACTTCACAGACCTGAACAAAGCATGCCCTAAGGACCCCTTTCCTCTTCCACACATTGACACCTTGGTAGACAGTACATCAGGGCATGAGATCTTGACATTCATGGATGCATCCCCAGGATTTTAGCAGATCCAGATGGAGCCATCTAACCAAGAAGATACCACCTTTATTACGCCCACAGGTATATATTGTTATATTGCTATGCCATTTGGACTAAGAAATGCAGGTGCAACGTACCAGAAGCTTGTCAACATGATGTTTAAGGACCATATTGGAGACACCATGGAGGTCTACATCGATGATATGGTAGTCAAGTCAAAGAAATCAAAAACCATGTCTGAGATCTTACTCAAGCATTTGACATCCTGGATGCATTCAATATAAAGCTGAATCCAACAAAGTGCAACTTCGGTATGAGGTCTGGAAAATTCCTAGGCTATATGGTGACTCAAAGAGGGATAGAAGCAAGTCCAGAACAGATAAGAGCAATCATCAACCTGACATCACCTCGAACTGTTAAAGATGTTCAAAGATTGACAGGAAAGGTAGGATCCCTCAACAGATATATTTCAAAATCCTCAAAAAGATGCAAGCCATTCTACGATATCTTGAAGAAGAATAGCAGATTTGAGTGGACAGAACTACATGAGAAGAAATTTCAGGAATTAAAACAGTACCTGTCAACATCTCCATTGCTGGCCAGACCATAAGAAGGCGAACCCCTATATGCATATTTGGCCATCTCAGAAGCAGCTGTTAGTGCAGTCCTTATACGAGAACAAGATGGTAACTAACATCCAATATACTATATAAGTAAAACTCTTTTAGATGCGGAAACCAGGTACTCCCATCTAGAAAAGTTAATTTTAGCTTTGATTACTGCATCAGTTAAACTAAGGTATTATTTTGAGACTCATGTTATTTATATTCGTACTAATTATTCAATTAAGAATGTTATAAGAAAGCAAGAAATGTCTGGAAGGATGGCAAAGTGGTCCGTCCAGCTGAGCACGTCTGATATCAGATATGAGCCAAGAACATCAGTAAAATCACAAGCACTTGCAGACTTTGTGGCAGACTTCAGTCCAAGTATGCAGCCCGAAGTAGAACTTGAGGTTCAACATCTTCAAGGTGACGACATCTTCAAGTGGACACTATTCACAGATGGCGCATCCAACATGAGAGGAACAGGTCTGGGTATTGTCCTGAAATTACCACAAGGGGACATCATACCCCAGGCTATAAGTTGTGATTTTAAAGCCACCAACAATAAAGCAGAATATGAGGCCTTGATTACAGGGTTAACTGTTGCCCTAGACCTCAACATTAAGCCGATTCAGGTATACTGTCATTCATTATTATTGGTTAACCATTTCAATGGTTCCTATGCAGCTAAGAATGCCAAGATGACATCATACTTGGGAATCGTGAAAATCCTAGCAAGCAAATTCCAAAGCTTTTCTTAGAACATGTACCTATAGAAGAAAATTCTCAAGCAGATTCCCTTGCTAACTTGGGATCATCCTTCAAAAGCGCCTCTCAAACCAATATACCAATCATTCATGTCAGCATTCCTGCTCTAGAAAAGTTAGAGCTTTTCAGCATAGATGATGCATCCAAGAGGATCAAGACAGTCAGACAGAAACTTCATGAACCACTCCTATCATCAAGTACCTTCAAGATGGAACCATCCCAACTTATGAGAAGAGTGCTAGATCATTCAGGGTAAGAAATTCAAGATATCTGTTAATAGATAATGTACTTTTTAAGAAATCTTTTGCAGGTCCGTATTTAAGGTGTCTAGAATCTGTTAAAGCTAAAAAAGTTCTTAAATAGCTGCATGAAGGAATTTGTGGTAATCATTCTTGGGGCAGAAGCTTATACACCAAAGCTCTAAGGATGGGATATGTTTGGCCTACAATGCGTCAAGATGCCACTGAATATGCCAAGAAATGTGATTCATGTCAGAAGCATGGCGACATCCTGCTCCAACCACCAGAATTGCTTCATCCCATTCTTTCTCCCTGTCCATTTATGACATGGGGAATGGACATTGTGGGTAAATTGCCTAAAGCGCCAGGAGGGAAGGTGTTCATGCTTTCAATGACAGACTACTTTTCCAAGTGGGTAGAAGCTGAAGCATACATCCAAGTCTGCGACAAAGAAGTCATCTCCTTCATAAAAAAGAACATCTTCAGTAGGTTTGGCATTCCTTCAGAGATAATTTGCGGCAACGACTCCCAGTTCATCAGTAAGAAGATGACGGACTTCCTAACCAGCTGGGGAGTAAAGATGGTGACATCTTCCCCTGTACATCCTCAGGCCAATGGGCAAGCAGAATCAAGCAACAAGATCATAATCAACAATCTAAAGAAGAGGCTAGATCAGATGAAGTGATGATGGGCCGAGGAACTTCCATTCGTCTTATGGGCGGACAGGACTACATCCAAGAATGCAACAGGTCAAACACCATATTCCCTGGTATTTGGAGCAGAAGTTGTCATCCTTGCAGAAGTTATCATCCCTACGGCAAGATATGGGTTACTAACATCAGAAGAGAACGACGCCATCCTAGCCCACGATCTGGATATCACTGAAGAGCTAAGGGGCCTAGCCAAAATCAGAATGGCGTCATTTCAGCAGAGTACTGCGCGCTCATACAATAAGAACGTCAGGCTAAGGAAATTTCAAGTTGGTGACTTGGTGTTACACAAGGTTTTTCAAAACACAAGAGAACTCAATGCTAGAAAACTGGCTCCAAAATGGGAAGGTCCATACTTGATAGATGCAGAAGCAGGAAAAGGCTCATATTGGCTTTCTACCCCACGGTGTCAGGATCCCAAGAAGTTGGAACATAATTCATCTCAAAACCTACTTTATGTAAGTTGTAATGTGTCCATTTGATTCAAGAAATCAGGTATGAATTTATTTTGCTTTATCTACCTTATGTCATTTCAAATTTGATTATATATTTTGAATCATTACTGACTTAAGCATCGGAGGGGTGTTAGCTAAGCTAACACCTATCTCTAACATGTTTTATGTCTTGCAAGGAAACAAAGAAAATCTTTTTAGGTCAAGACAATCAATATGCACGATCAAGATGTTGACATCTTATTAGAAGATGACATTTAATAAAGCTCAGGTATGAATCTACCTTTATTTTATGAATAATTTTCATTCTTTAAACAAATTACATTTCCCAAATTTTTGTAGAAGTTTCTCAATAAAAGATGATACCACTTGAGTTATCATAAATTACTAATGTCCCATTATTTTACAAAATGTTAACACTTTTTCACTAAGATTTTGGAAATTCAATAATAATTTTGAGATTGGCCATCTCATCCTAAGTCCAAGGTATCTAAATCCCTTCAAAGGTTTAAAGAAATTACTTTCTTTCATCTCTATTAAGGTTTATACACCTTCACCTGGAGCGTAAGACATTAGTGTTGATTAAGGAGTGGAATGGGCACGTATGTTTATATGTACGCACCCCCCCATTTCCATTTAGTCAAATACTAATCTAAAGTCATAATCAATTGGTTATAACATTAACGTGTTATCTAAGGGCAAAAGGTTCTTTGACATAACATGTCAACCAAAGTTATCCAAAGGGTTTAAACATCCTACGCAAGAAAGCAACGCTGCAGAAATACCCAAAACCCATTTCATTCAAAGCCTACTAGTTACTTAGTCAAAATTTTGTCCAAAAAACCATAAGAAACTTAGAGTGTGGAACCAACCCCACACTCTGAAAAAACAAAATTGTTTTAGGCCCTTATGGACCCTTACATCACCAAATTCAAAAGCCCAAATTTAAGTTGTTTGAATTACAACCGCCTCGGGAAACAGACCATAAAAACCTTGTTCAGAAAAACTTAAAACCATTTCATTTGGCTTCCGCCGCTGGAGTCATTCTTCCACGGCCCTCTTGCATGTTAACGTCCTTAGTACCAGATGACACCTCTCTTTCATCTTTAGCTTCGCCCGACAACTTCGGGAGTCTAGCTCGGAGGTGATCCAAATTCCACTTGACGTGTTGACCGCTTTGATATTCCTCCACCATTCTAATTTGGAGCTGCACCATGCTTCTAGCTGCAGATTTCTTCAGAGCAAGCTTGACATGCTCAATTTCCTGTAAGTGAGCATCCTCCCTCTCACTATGTGGCTCCATTAAATCTAAGATCTCCTTGGTAAGGGCAACATTTTCTTTTCCCATTCTTTCTTATTGTATGCTAACTCTGCCATTGCAATATTAAGTTTATCCTCCGCTTCTTCAACATTGGACTCCATGTGTCCAAATGCCTGAAAAGTTTTAATATAATTAGAATCAATAAATTCAGATTTATCAACCCTGTCCACAAATATCATACCCCAGATGTCATCGCCATAAAATTTCTCTTAACCTCTGCCACGCCAAGACCCTCAAAGGCATCTACCTCTATAGCATCCTTCATCACAGCTTTTCTCTTCTTAAGCCTTGATCCCACGGATTGGACCTCATCCTTCTTTGGTCCAGCAGGAGGCTTACCCTCAATCTTAACAGGAACATTCCCATCATCTGATCAAACTCTTCCAAGTTGAAATCTGAACCAGAGATAGCAGGTTTCGAGACGGGTACAGAGAAAATTTGGGTTAGTAAAAGCACTGGATGATCAAGTCAGAAATATTCAGTCGGAACCGTTCACCTATTGACATCTTGACTGATGAAGATGCTTTGCTGAAAGAGATGAGTTCTTGGTTATGGACGCACAAAGAGCCTATTCCTGAAGACTGGAAAGACCTCTCCTCTAGAGAAAGCTTCAAGAGATCCTGTATCTTCTTCTCTGAATCAGGTGCAGAAGGAAAGAGTTCTCCCGACTTTATCTCTGCAAAATTCAAGAGGCAATTTCAATAAGTCAGAAGGATAAAAGAAAAACAAAATAGCCAAAGGAAAAGTACCTTCTTTCTTCCACTTTGTAGCCAAACCTTCACCACCCTCAAGAGACTCCTTCCTCACAAAAAAATACCTAAGTTTCCAGCCCCTATCATTTACAGAAATCTTTGAAAACAGGGTCTCAAATCCAGATTTTGTTTGAGAAGATATCTTTTGGACCCAAAAGTCTGAAGGTCGTACGCAGAGGCTAGTTCCCTTAAACCTATATTCAAGCCGTGTTCTGGGTTCACCCTCAAAACCACAACAAATATTCTCCAGACCATGGGCATCAATTGGACGACGGCAAGACCAGTCACTCTTAAGAAATCGGCTACCAAAGGGGGAAAGGGAAAAGTAAACCCTAGGTTAAATGGGTACTCATAGAAACAAACCCAGTGTTTTGAGGCAAAATCAGCCTTAACTAAAACATCAAAAGAACGAAATTGAACATTTTTGGGAAACACTTCTTTACAGACTCGATTAACTCGTCATTGAAGACACAGACTTCTTCATCAGGTTTCGAAATCAAACCCTCACATTCTAAATCACTCGACTCATCAACGACCTCTTGGCGATGAACATTTTTTAGCGTGCCAATGCTCTTGGCTAAAGACGAAACCCACTTTTTTCTTCCTATGATTAAGCAAGAAAAACAAGGAAAATAGAGAGAAAGAAGGTTACCTCTGTGGAACGCCGGCTTGAGAGAGAAAAGAAACAATGACGGAAATTGAAGAGACGTGTGTTATAAATACAAGCAGCCCACTCTCCTAGAAACACTCAGAGCACTCATAACCGTATTGGAACTCTAAAAAACTGTCAAATCATGTAACTGCTTCCAACTCATCTTCAAAAACTGTTCCAGAGAAAATTTTGTCTTTAAGTTTAAGAGATAAAATTTTTGGGACAATTGTTATGGGTAAAGATCGCACGATGATATCTTCAAGGATAGCAACATCTTGACGATTACAGCACTGTAAGTAATTAATTAATTAATTTATTTACCGCATAATTAATATCTTTTTTACAGATAATTACCAGGTATTAAAAACGTGGTGAAAGCAAGACTTATAAGGACTCCTATCAACGGTAAACAAGACTGGGTCACAAAGAAGATTGAGCCCAAGTTTATAGTTTAGTTAGTTAGGGTAGATTTGCTTTATCTTTTGTATTTAAGCTACTCTAGAGGCGGCACACACACAACTCACATATTCCCGACTGTATTCCGCCATAGCTTCAATTGTAACATCAAGAACTATAAATACAAGCGTTTAGGGGTGGTAGGTGCTCAGAAACACCTCCCGATGTTTTGTGCCGGCGAGATCATTTTCTCAAGGGCTTTCCTCGTATACATCATTGTGCCATTTGTCATTCATCATCTTCATTCGAATAGTTATATTCCAAAGTACCCTCCTTTCAATTCAAAGACTAAACACTTTTCGCTTAATTTAGTTCTTATTGGTTTTTTTTTACCAAAACATATATCATGAGTATGAATAATCTAGTGACACTTGCAAGTGGCAGTAAATTAGTGTACATGGCAAGAATCAATGTTACTAGTCAAATATTTATGCACCGTAAATAATTTGGCAAATTAATAAAAAACAAATATCATCAATAATTATTGTCATGTCAATATGGAAAAAAAAAACTCAACAATATTTATTACCATCATCAAAAGTATAACAACTTGTAAATAACTACTAACATAGTTTTAAGATCCTATCCCTTTCACTGTCATCAAAATCAACCCTCTCTAACTATTCTAACTGTGTCACAACCAAAAACAGAAAGTCCACGCATCTTGCTCTTTTGATACCTGCACATCAAAAAAAAAAAAAAAAAAATTAAGGAGCTGAAGGGGAATGTAAGAACTGGAAAACCATTAACATAATCCATGGTAGACCCAAGACTTTGGCAACCTTGACTTAATGGGGGCGCAAAATCGCAAATTACCCTATACTTCATATATACTCCCTCCGTCCCACCTCACTTGAGACTTAAGAGGTGGGCACAATAACTAAGGAAAAAGAATAAAATAAAAAAAAATGTGTGGTGGAAAATGAAGAGAGAGAATGAGTGGGGTTAATAGTAAGTTGGTTGAATAAATTGTGTGGTGGAAAATGAAGAGAATGAGTGGGTGGAGTAGATTGAATATAAAATTATAAAAAGATTACCATTTTGGGGAGTCTCAAGTGAAGTGGGACGGACCAAAATGGAAATAAGTCTCAACTGAGGTGGGACGGAGGGAGTACAACGGATCTCAACTGCCTGTTTGCTTCTACTTATGATTATACTCTCTTTGTCCTGGAAGGTTTGTACATTTGACTTATGGTCAACACACGTTAACTTTAGCCATACATTGGTGTCAATCTAATGATCACCATTAAATTTTTAAAATTTTACTAGAATGATTATATCGACATCAATGTTTGGTCAAAGTTTATTTATGTTAGACCATAAAATGTCAAATGAGACAAACTTTTTAGGACAAAGGGAATGCTCCCTCTGTCCCGGAATAAATGTTGCCATTTTTTGGACGTTAGTACAAAGGAATTTTGAGTGATAAATTTATGTTGATTTAATTGTCCTAATAAAATTGTAAAACTCATTATTGACACACCAATATAAATACTATCAATAACAGTTTTTAAATTTTCATTAGAATGATTACATTAACCTCAAATTATTGCTCAAATTTCTTTCGTACAAAGTCCGAAAAACGGCGACATTTATTCCGGGACGGAGAGAGTATAATTTTGATCACACAATAAGAGTACATCAACCTATTCAGTCACCATCTAACACACTAATTACTACTCTCTACGTCTCAAAACTAATGTACAAACATTTTCAAATTTGTTATTGGTGAAAAGAAAATTTTTAATTTTGAAATGAAGGTAGTTCATAAACTTACAAAATTTGAATCTTTCACAGTTTCCCTTGATAGATACAGAAAATATGTGTAGAAAGTATCAACTCTTATTGATAATAATAAGGAGTATATATACATGAACAAGAGCCCTATTCTAAGTATATGATTACATTGAATAATATTCTAAATATAACTAGATATGTACAAGATAAACAAGGGAAGAATATAAGTCTAAGTAGGAGAGGGATCCGGTGGATCTTTATCATTATCATGCCCTCGCAAGATGGACGACCGAGTAGAGAGACCAATCTTGGACATTAACTCAAGAAAACGGGCGTGAGGAAGTGGTTTATTCAGAGCATCCGCCAGCTGATCCGACCCGAAAATGTGAGAGACGAGCAGGAGTTGAGCTTGAACTTGTTCTCGTACAAAGTGATAGTCTAGTGCGAGGTGTTTCATCTTGGAATGAAACTTGGGGTTCGCAGAAACATATGTTGCCCCCAAGTTGTCACAATAGATAACAGGTGGGCCAGGAATGTTGACAGCAAGTTCACGGAGCAAGTTTTGGAGCCAAAGAACTTCGGCTGTAGTAGCAGCCATTGCTCGATACTCAGGCTCGGTTGATGACCTGGAGAGAGTAGGTTGTTTTCTAGAGCTCCATGAGATGGGATTGCGGCCAAGGTACACAACATAACCCATGGTTGTGATGTAATTATCAGAGTCGCCTGCCCAATCAGCGTCGGTGAAGGCATGCAAAGAGACATGAGAGTGACGATGGAGAAGAAGTCCATGAGAACTGGTACCAACTAGGTAGCGAAGAACTCATTTTAAAGCTTTCCAATGAAGGTCAGTAGGTTCATGAAGATATTGAGATAGTATATTAACCGCAAAGGAAAGATCAAATCGAGTGAGAGATAAATATTGGAGAGAGCCGACAATGGCTCGATATTCTGAGGGGTCGGGAAGAGGAGAGCCGGACTGGACAGTGAGGACCGGGTGTGGTACCATGGGTGTGGGAAATGGGTTGGCATCGTGCATATTGGTGCGTGTGAGTAAATCAACGATATACTTTTGTTGACTCAGAAAAAGACCGTGAGAGTGAGGAATGACTTCAATACCAAGAAAGTAAGACACAGAACCGAGGTTTTTTAGGGAGAACCGCGAAGCAAAGGAAGAGATAAAGTTATCAAAAAGGGAAGAGTTAGAACATGTGATACCTATATCATCGACATACACAAGCAGAAAAATTCAGTCTTGAGAGTGCCGTAAAGTAAACAAAGAAGAGTCTGAAACACAGTTGTGAAAAGCAATAGACAGTAGTAGTTCTGAAGTTCAGTGTACCTAGCACGAGGAGCTTGTTTCAAGCCATAAATAGCCTGATGTAGCTTACAGACATGGGAGGGAAGAGTGGGGCTGACAAACCCTGGTGGTTGAGCCATAAAGACATCATCAGTGAGCGAGCCTTGGAGAAAGGCATTGTTGATGTCAACCTGTCGTAGTTCCCAATTGTTTGTGATAGCCAGGGATAAAATAGTGTGAATGGTGGCAGGCTTGACAACCGGGTGAAAGTTTTAGAATAGTCTAGGCCTAGACGTTGATGAAACCCTTTTGCAACCAGGCGATCTTTGTGGCGATCGATAGAACCATCGGATTTGTATTTAGTGCGAAAGATCCATTTACATCCAACAAGATTTTGAGATGAGTCTGGTGGTACAAGATCCCATGTATGATTTTGGATAAGTGCATCGAACTCAGCCTGCATAGCGTCACGCCAGATGGGAAGTTTGAGTGCTTGGGTAACAGTGGTGGGTTCAATAGTGGATTGTGGAAGAGAGACATCAAGGTCAAGCTTATTTATGGGTTTAGTGATGTTGTTCTAGAGTCTAGTAACATGTCGGTTTATGGGATGATGTTCGGGAGAGGGTGTAGGTGTTGGAGATGAGGGAGTAGAGGATGAGACGGGTGGGGTGACTGCTACGGCCGAGGTGGGGGTGGCTGGTTCATTGAGGTGTCCGGCAAGGGAGGGAGATGGGTTTGTAGTGGGGGATGTTAAGGAGGTAGAGACTGGAGATGGGATAATAACAGTAAGAGAGAAAGAACACCACTCAGTGAGGGTAGGAGGACGGTGGGGATCGGAGTTGGTGTACGAAAAGGGAAACTCGGACTCAACAAATTTCACGTGTTGAGAGATATAGATTTTATGAGTTTTAGGATCAAAACAGTAATAGGTGCTTTGGGTGGGAGAGTAACTAACGAACACACAAGGAGAAGAGCGAGGTTCAAGTTTCTGTTTTGTGTAGGGATGAAGCCATGGGTAGCAGAGACAGCCAAAGCTGCGGAGTTTTTGGTAGTTAGGGGGTTGGCCGAGAAGGGTCAAGTAAGGTGATTTGAGGTTGAGGGTGGGGTGGGCATGTGGTTAATAAGGTAGCTGGCAGTGACAAAGGCGAGAGGCCAGTAGCTGGCAGTTTCAACAAATTTCGATGGCGTCTTTCAGAATAACCATTGTGTTCTGGTGTGTGGGGAGGAGATTTAAGATGACTGATGCCATGGGAAATGAGAAGAGGACAAAGTCCAATATATTCACCACTGTTATCACTAAAGATGGTGATGATGGAGCGGTTGAAGAATTTTTCCACTCGGATTTTTGTGTTTTAACGGATAAAGCCAAATGTATTTGGAAAAATGATCAACAAAAATGATGTCATATTTAAAACCATCATAAGAGGTAACAGGAGACGACCACACATCACTGTATAAGACATCAAGAGGACCACTAGAATGAATTGAATTTCCAGAGAATGGTAATTTATGGCTTTGTTAGGTTTCGTAGTAACATGCGCAGTGGAATTAAGCATTTAAAATTTATGAAACCTAAAGCCCATAGATCCATTCATATGATTAAGTCAAATACAACATAATGAATACTAGAATACTAACCCTTGATGCCTTTGATTTTGCAACCTTGAATTCGATGGAGGCTTGAAATCTTGATCACGAACAAAGCAAGAATCACGAACTATGAAGATGATAAATTTCACCCTCTAGCGGTATCCACACCACGAACGAATATCAAGAACACTTGATCTTGGTTGCTAGACCAAATTATGAAACACGCTTTCACAATTGTAAGAACTATATGGAATTATGAATATTCTTGTTCTTCACTTTTGGGATCTTAGAACAAGAAAATAACCTCCCAAAACTCTTTGGAGACACTCATAATCATGTGCTTAATGACTGCTGAAAGGATCCTTAAATAGGTCCTAATCCTTAACCCTTAAGGACTTAGGAAACCTAAATCCCGTCACAAAATTAAGCTGCAGAGTTTCTGGCCCGACTGCACTGGCACGGTCGTGCCCCTTAAGGCGTACGGTCGTGCCAATAGGTGCGCATGTTGCCACCAGCCGTCCAATATTGGCACGGTCATGCTTTAAACTAGGCACGGTCGTGCCAGTGACCCCACAAAACTTTTCCTTTGTTCGATTTATGGCACGGTCATGCCCTTTAAGGCGCACGGCCATGCCAGTTCAATTTTTAGGCATTTTTCTATAATTCCAATTCAGTCCTTCATGATTTGTTCTATTCGTGTGTGACCCTCTAGGATTACACTAAGTTGGCAATGAGCCCAAACATGAACCCATAAGATATGATTAGGTTCTAGCAAACCGTCATACCTACCCAAATAGTGTAACTAGATACAAGTTCGCATTCCTTTTAGAACATGTCATAATCCCTTTGTCCACGATGTCTTTGAACACAAGTCATGGTCAACAAGTCAACTTGTTTTGTTCAATACTTTTCTCGATCCCGAATATGTTGATAATCCAAATGACATTGATCCAATCAATCCATTTGAGTTTGGCCAAACATTTCACCAACATCATTCCTTCGAGGGGCCCAAGCTTGACATCTCTCCGAAGAGGGACAAATCCATTTAGCTTATTATTCTTCCCTACGTGAATCCAATCATGCCAATCATACACTTTATAACTACCGTGTTAAGGCAGCGTTTGAATATGTCAAACATAATCTTCATCAAGTGGAATACTATAATAACTTCATGTCTAAGGATTCAAATGACATAACTAATATGAGATTTATATATGACATCGACCATGATATAAATCTCATACCGCGGCTCATGTCCAGTACCTTATTCCAAACAAGTACCCATAAATCTACCATGATCATCCCATGATCATTTAGCCTTTATACTAGTGCTTAACAAGCTCTAGGGACGGAGATTATTATAAGCAAACACGAGCCATAATAATAATCTTATTATCTCTTTATTATTATGAATAAAATGATAACTTATACAATGTTTAACAAATGTGCCTAGGGCACCAACACCAACAATCTCCCACTTGCCCTAGGCCCAATTCCCTAGGTATCCAATACCCATGGACCTAACATGACCATCATGTCTTAGCTTGTGGAAGTCCCATTGTTTAGTGTGTCCGTAACGTTATCATTAGTACGTACTTTGCATATATGTACGTCTCCCTTATCAACGATTTCTCGAACGAGAAGAGAACGCCTAAGTATGTGTTTGGATTCAGGATGTGCCCTTGGTTCCTTTGCTTGATCAATAGCACCACTATTATCACTAATATGGTCTATTGGATTAGCAATACTAGGAACCATCTTAAGTTCACCAATGAACTTCTTAATCCAAACAACTTCCTTTGCAGCATCCTATGCAGCGATATACTTAGTTTTAGTCGTAGAATTAGTGACTGTATTCTGCTTGGAACCATTCCAACTTACAGCTTCACCATTAGTTATAAAACTCGATTGCGATTTTTCTATTATCTTTGTCAGTTTGGAAGTATGCATCAGTGTACCCATATAAGAGGAGATCATCTTCCATCCCTCCATAGATCAAAACAAATCTTTAGTCCTTCTAAAGTGCTTTAAGAATTGTTTCACAGCCATCCAGTGACTCTCACCGGTTGTCGGATTAATATCTACTCGTCATGGTCCAAGCATTAGATATATCCGGCTTAGTGCTTATCATGGTATGATGGATCCAATTGTTGAAGCAAATGGCATCTCATTCATTTTCTCATGCTCATCATTTGTCTTAGGACATTGAGTCTTGCTTAGAGAAACTCCATGTATTATTGGCAACAGTCCTCTCTTAGAATTTTCCTTGCGGAATCTTCTAATTAATTTTTCAATGTGTGTACTTTGGCTTAAACCAATTTAGCTTCCTTGATCTATCTCTATAGTTCTTAATGCCAATGACATATGCGGCTACATCCATATTCTTCATTGCGAAACACTTTCTCAACCAAATCTTTACAGATTAAAGTGTAGGAATGTCGTTTCAAATGAGCAATATGTCATCCACATATAAAATAAGGAATAGCACTCTGCTCCCACTAATCGTATTGTGTATACAAGGTTCTTCTTCGTTCTTGATGAAACCAAACTATTTGAATCTTCAAAACGGAGATTCCAACTCCCATAAACTTGATTCAATCCATCCAATGGATTTCCGCAACTTACATACTTTATTAGAGTTTTCTTTGACTATCAAAACCTTTAGGTTGTATCCAATACATCCTTAAGTGAGTTCCCCGTTGAGGAACACTTTTTTTTTTACATCATTTTGTCAAATTTCATATTCCAAATATGAACATGAGACTATGAAATTCTAATAAGTTTCTTGCTACCCATGTAAGTTTTTCTCCAAGAAATGTCATTCATCTCCTTTGGTTTTTACATCTTAGGTTAGAATGATCAAGTTCCAAACTTGATTATTATACATGAATTGCCTTTTAGATTTTATGACTCCAAGCCATTAATCTAAATGTGGAGTTGATATTGCATCTTTGATAGGTGGTAAATACTTCATTCTAAATGAACTTTACCTCAATACTTTCTATTTCGAAATATCCAATGCTTCTTCTAATAGATTGTATTTTATCATGTGTGCAAGTACTTGTATATCTTGAACGGATTTTCACAACTCTTTGTTAAAACTTGTTCAACTTCCATCATAGGTTAAATACTAATTTTATAGGTCTCGAACCATTCGAGATATATTTTACTCCCACTAATTCTTTTAGAGATAAACCATTTATCTAGAAAAGCATCATCATAATCAACAAACCATTTGTTTCTTATGAGTAAAATTATGTCCTCAAGTTTACTTAGGATATCCCATGAAAATATATTTATTAGATTTAAATGTGAGTGTGTCCCAAACAACTCCTTTCCAAAAAGGTCTCACCATCTTAAATCTTTATGAAAAACAAATCGAGTTTGTTTTCACCATTTAACCTCTTTTGATGGAACTTCAAATTAGTGTAGTTATAGCGGTTTGTAATACATAACCCCAAAATTAATAATGGAAGATTAATTTGACTTTATCATCTAATGAACCATATCCAATAAGTTTCTTACACTTCCATGTAGACACATCATTTAGAATGATGTTCTTAGTGGAGTTAATTTGTGAAACCATTTCACAACTTTTTGATGACTGTCAAATTCTTGGTTTAATTGTTCATCATTTTGATCGAATCAGAATCTTTGAACAATTTTACCAAATCCAACCAAAATTCTCTTTTAGCATTGCTACTTAATGCACCATATACATCAAAATGTATTAGGACAAGTAAGATATTAGCCTTTTACTATTCATAGTAAAAGATGTCTTGGTCCAAGTAAATAAGACTTGCATAAATCATGTGATTCCAAATCATATGACTTAAAACTCCGTCCCATGGAATTTTAGATATGCATTTCTTATTTATTTGATCAAAACAATAATGCATAAAGAATTTGATTATTTAGGTCATAACCTCAGTTATTATTTCGTTCTTCAAGATTTAGGATATAAGATTTATTTATATGATAACACAATTAAGTAAATCATAATAAATAAAACACTTTTCTTATTCCAAATAAGAAATAAATATCCTTCATTATCTTATGACAAAATAATAATTTCTGCTTCATAAGTAAAGTCACTTTACAAGTGTTCCACGAACAATGTTGCAACCATTGCATCATTACCATTCATAGATCAAACTTTACTATAAGCAGTCTTTCAATTTACTAATTATTGCGATATCCAATACCCAATAATTAAATTTAAAAAGATTAATTTATAACATAAATATTTCCAAGCGGTAGTCCCACTACCATTTCTTTTATTGATCATCCAGAATTTTGACTACAATCCTAAATGGTCAATCCAATTGCCATTTTACCAAATTGCATCAATTAGAGTTATTATTTTAACCATAATTATTTCCTTTAGGTTTGAAAAATCTGTCTTACCTTTCCTTTGGCATTTGACCTCCTTTTCCATCATGAACCATGAGCATTGGAGAATACATTCTCCACCATCTTCATCTCCACAGTTTTTTCAGCATATCATGCAACTCGGAGAGATTCTTATTCATTCCAAGCATGTTATAGTTCATCACAAAGTGATTATAACTTTTGGACAATGAATCAAGAATGAGATCCGTGGCTTGCTCCAATCCAATTGGACAACCAAGTTTCTCAAGATGCTCTACGTAGCCTTTATCTTAAGCATGTGAGGTTCCACTTATTGCCCTTTACTCCTTTTGCAAGAAGTGAATGCAATAATGGTTTTATACCTCTCTTGCCTAGATTTCTCTTTCAAATATGTAACTCAACTCCACGCCTATCTAATAGGCTTCTCCAAGTTCCAAACTTTGTTGGAGTTTTGAGCACATAATCGCGAGCATAAGACAACTCACATTCCTAGAATCACACTCATGATTCTTGTGATTGTCTATTCCGGCTTTGGGTTCTTTAGGAATAGGCCCATCAAGAATGTACAACCCATCTTCTTGCCTTAGAACATTCTTAGGCTCAGGATCCAATCCATGAAGTTTGTACCATTCTTTTGAAGCTTTATCCTTAACAAGGATTAATCGCAACGATTTTAGTTGTCATCTACAACTTATGCAAAATTTCCAAAATTTTACAAGTACCAATCTCATTAAAGAGATAAATAATGTATTTTCCAAAAATACTCCCACTAAATTATATAACCTTCTTATACATCCAATGTATAATATAATTTAAATGGGCTAAGATCCAACTTTAATTTAACTTTTGAGTCCACGGAGGCGGACCGCTCAAAAACTAAATTAATTAGGTAGACAATCCTGTCAATCATATCCCATATGACTCTTAGATCCTTTTCTGAGATTCTTTTAAATTGGGCTAAGATCCAACTTTAATTTAATTTTAAGTCCGCGGAGGCGGATTACACAAAATCAAATTAATTAGGTAGACAATTTCTTGTCAATCATATCCAATATGATTCTTAGTGATCCAATTTCAAAAGCATGTTTAATCTCATCTTTGCCTAGGCCCAAAACTGTTTTGACACCTAATTAAGTCCAACCATTTTAAACGTATAGGAAACATTCAATTTAATGCACCTTGCGGAGGCAAGCCCACATTGAATTAATGAACCTCATCTTGCTCATACATGAATAAAATTAATACACCTCGCGGAGGCGAACCCACATCAAAATTACCCATGTATAAACAAGTGTTTTAATCATGGCATGGCAAAAAGAACTTAAAACTTTCTTTGAAGGTTCATCACCATATAGCATACAACATATTTATGAGCACATAAGATAAACATGTTACGCATCAAGTTTAGCCACTAAATTAATAATCATTAATTTAAGCATAATATTTATGTGTCATTAGTTTCTCTATAATTATGAGGATGAGACTCTTTGAACCTTGGTTATCATCTCCAAATCAAGACAACAAGAAGTGCGGCCGAACTAAGCCATTAGGCAACTACAATTCCGCACTAATTCAAGAAACTAAGAAAGTAGTCCATGTGGCCGAAACTAAGCAATAGATGGTCTCGATGAACGTAGGCCAATTGCATCCACAATTCCACATGGATCTCCAATCTTTGAATCAAGAACTTTGTTTCTCAATTTTAGCAATTATGAACTCTTCATAATTTTACCTTCGTTTTATCTTTGAATCTTTGATTGCGATCAAATAGGAAATTAAACCCTAAAGTCCAACCCAAAACCTAGCGCGAGCTCCCGCGCCAAAACCCTAGGTCCAGCCGGGTCTCTGCATGGGTCCGGTCGAACCCCGTCGAAAATTCCAAATTTTAAAGTTCCAAAATTTATCTCAAAATTGTTTTCCCGATTCAATTAGGATTTGGTGTTCTTGGTGATCCAATCACCATGATCATCAAAACCTTGAATAAACCATTTATTCTTGAATCCTTAGAATATCAAAACTTTGATCCAATCAAAATTGATAATCTAAACAATTTCAAATCCACCATAATTTTAATTGCGATTGAACAGTGCGATTTAAAGTTCATCAAACAATAAACCACATAAAACGCATAGACCACATAAACATCATAATCCCAATATTCAAATCATGCTAGGCACATAAACAAACAATTTATATGCACACAACATGATTATGTATTGAAATAATCAACATGAACGGGGCTCTGATACCACTGTTGGGTTTCGTAGTAACATGCGCAGCGGAATTAAGCATTTAAAATTTATGAAACCCAAAGCCCATAGATCCATTCATATGATTAAGTCAAATACAACATAATGAATACTAGAATACTAACCCTTGATGCCTTTGATTTTGCAACCTTGAATTCGATGGAGGCTTGAAATCTTGATCACGAACAAAGCAAGAATCACGAACTATGAAGATGATAAGTTTCACCCTCTAGCGGTATCCACACCACGAACGAATATCAAGAACACTTGATCTTGGTTGCTAGACCAAATTATGAAACACGCTTTCACAATTGTAAGAACTATATGGAATTATGAATATTCTTGTTCTTCACTTTTGGGATCTTAGAACAAGAAAATAACCTCCCAAAACCCTTTGGAGACACTCATAATCATGTGCTTAATGACTGCTGAAAGGATCCTTAATAGGTCCTAATCCTTAACCCTTAAGGACTTAGGAAACCAAAATCCCGTCACAAAATTAAGCTGCAGAGTTTCTGGCCCGACTGCACTAGCACGGTCGTGCCCTTTAAGGCGCACGGTCGTGTCAATAGGTGCGCATGTTGCCACCAGCCATCCAATATTGGCACGGCCGTGCTTTAAACTAGGCACGGTCATGCCAGTTACCCCGCAAGACTTTGACTTTGTTCGATTTATGGCACGGTCGTGCCCTTTAAGGCGCACGGCCGTGCCAGTTCAACTTTTAGGCATTTTTCAATAATTCCAATTCAGTCCTTCATGATTCGTTCTATTCATGTGTGACCCTCTAGGATTACACTAAGTTGGCAATGAGCCCAAACATGAACCCATAAGATATGATTAGGTTCTAGCAAACCGTCATACCTACCCAAATAGTGTAACTAGATACAAGTTCGAATTCCTTTTAGAACATGTCATAATCCCTTTGTCCACGATGTCTTTGAACACAAGTCATGGTCAACAAGTCAACTTGTTTTGTTCAATACTTTTCTCGATCCCGAATATGTTGATAATCCAAATGACATTGATCCAATCAATCCATTTGAGTTTGGCCAAACATTTCACCAACATCATTCCTTCGAGGGGCCCAAGCTTGACATCTCTCCGAAGAGGGACAAAATAAAAAAATAGCTACGAAAGCGCATAAAAATGATGTGCTATTGCTGAAAATAGCTTAAGATGCGCATAAACTAAACGTTATCCTACCAAGCGTTTCATAAGCAATTTTATTTTTTTCCGGGTTTTGAAGAGCTTCATTAACAAAATTAAACTCTACATACCTCCCAGCCTCCAAAACGACGACAGAGCACAAAACAACCCCACCAGCCAAAGCGACGACGCACTTCCCTTCACACCGCCATTGCCACCACCACTGCACACCAATGACGATAGATCTTCCCTCCCCACCAATCATACAAAATCTAAGGTTATTATTAGGGTTTATATTTGGGGATTTAATCTAAACCTTTTCTCTCTCAAATCTGAGATTAGTATTAGGGTTGTTCTGATGCCAATAATTTATGCTTTAACCTTGCTTACAATAATTTTGTTAATGTGTATATATTTTTGGTCATCTAGTTAGAAAATCGTGTTTTGGGGTTTGGGGCTTTTTATTTCTTTAATTCATACCTATATATTAAACTTGAGTTCTTAAATCATTGTGAGTATCTTTAATTCCTTGGCCTCTGTGGCGTTTGTCGTTCCGGTGATCGACGGGCTTCGCTTCCCAATATATTTCCGCGGTGGCTGCGCTCCTAGATTCAACTCCTGAACAAGCTAATTCTCTCTCTCTCTCTCTCACTCGCTCTCTCACCCCTCCATCCGCACAAACCGAGAAGAAGCACTGAATGTCAATCGGAGAATGAGTTCTTAAATCATTGTGAGTATCTTTTTCACCTTCTGCTTAGTATCTAACTTTCAGTTAATTTCTGAATTTTCGTAGATGGAAGTTTTGAATTAAGTTAAGCGAATCTGCTATATTAGTTAATTGAAAGGTGTTTTGATCTTTTAAAACAGATGTTGTTTTGATAATGTTTTATACCTATGACATACACCAGCTAGGTTACCAATTTGTACGATTAAAGAAAAGCAGATTTTTTTTCATGGTGTTTGTTGATTTCTCTTTGAATACATTTATATCTTAAAGTTTTTTGTTTATATTTTTCTTAATTTTCCCGGTGTTCCTTGATTGCTCTTAAAAACAAAACAGTCTCGATTAATTTGCTTTTCAATGGCTGGAGATATATTTTTTTAAGGCTAGAATAGATTGTGGAAGAAACACCTCCATCATTTCATTTCTGAAATTTTATTTGAAATGTGGTTAAGAAAGAATTTGGGGAGGGGGACTATGTTGTGCTCCAGTTTTTTTTTTTTTCTTATATAGTATTGTTTTTTGATGAGAGATGTCTTATATAGTGGAGGTTTTTTCCATTCCTGTTAAGTTTATTGACGTTCTCTTTTAGTGTTGTTTTATTGCCGGTTTCCTGGCTTGAACATAGATATCACGGATATCAGAATCTTTCAATCTTATCCGCATCATTTTTATGTAGTGATTCGATGAGAGTTTGTGTATTTGAAATACTTGTTTTGAAGCCTTTTGACACTTGCACAGTTCAGCAAGATAAACCTTCTACTACAACTGATTTTCCTATGAGTTGCTAATAAAACCTTAGCGGCGCCAGGGGACGCAGATTGCAAACCTTTTTACTATCTCTGCTTTCAGTTCTGGAAGCTGAATTTAATTCTTACTGTAGCAAAGAGGCCTGATTAGTCTTTTTCCTTGTATATATTCCTCTAAACTCTTACATTTTGTAATTTTATTCTCAGTATTCGAATAATAGTTCACTTTGTGATTTTTTTGTGAGGATATTTGCACTTGTGATACTCATGAGGGAGATGGAGATAGGTTAGATGGCCTGAAATAGTTAAAACAGTATTAATTAACTTAATAAGTTTTGGGATTAATGTTGATCAAGATTGAAAAATAATGTAACTTTAGTGATGGAAGTTATAGTAGTGAAGACAGAGTTAGGGTACACAACATGAAACAATTTTAGTTCAAATTTATAAAGGTACAAGCAAAGTACAAACACATAATGCAATCTAGTAAAAGGTTGACAAGTCAACTGCGACGACACTTATTATGGGTCGAGTAAGAATGTGCGGGGTATATTTGGGAAAGTTTTAAGGTTTTTTGTATCCATTGATGATGCTCCCTCCAAAAGCCATACCACCGTTTTGGCATGCTATTTTTATTATCGTTGTGAATGGTGAGTTATAATCTCCTAGTTCTATCCTCTATCAAATGAGCTTATATTCTTGACCAGTGCATGAGAGTACTTAATATTTCACATTTTTTTTCTAATACCATTCTATTTATACAGAAAACGCATAAATGTAACTCATCCACATCTATTGTTCTTAAAACCTCCCACTTTTCACTAGGTTACACTTCACATTCTACCAAGTGAACAAAGCCATGTCTGTGTTTCTTGGAGAATTTCTTACAGCTTCCTTTGTTATAGATACGCTGGTTCGTCAAGTTGTAATGGCTCTGAAGTGTTTCCTTCGAAATTACCGTAAGTAGGTCAAGCAATATATATGATGCTTCATGTTTTTGGTTTGCCTTGAGAATGAAAAAAGAAGATTTTTTTTTTTACATAAATGTAAGCTTGACTGTAGGATTGAGATATGCTTTGACAGAAGCACTTTCTATTCTATGGGGTCAATTTCTAAATTTAGTTGAGTATATGTTGCTGCTATACCGCGCTTTGCTGCCGGCTCCAGTTTGGTACCGTTTCTTTCTGAACAAAGAATATGGGAGCCTATTTTCATCACTAATAACTGGGTTGTATTTGACATTCAAGCTCACATCTGTTGTTGAGAAGGTGTGTAGCTTCCCGTTTCTCATGTATTAAAACATGATTTGTGCTTTGTAACTTCTACCATTCCGTATGCTTGCTATTTGAAATCATAAGCTAGTGCGAAAAGCTTGTTTATGGATTTATTGCCAATTGCAACTATTCACTTTGGTTGGCTCTGCAGGTTCAATCATTCTTTGTTGCGTTGAAGGCATTGTCACGTAAAGAGATTCATTATGGAGCTTATGAAACATCTGAACATGTAATTTTGGTCCTTCTCTAACATCTTGCCAATTTTCTGTACCTTTTTTGTTTGGTTTTCATATGTTTCTGAGGAGTCCCATCGTATAAAAAATTATGCCCAACTTATTGCACGTTTCCCTGCACCCCAACTTATGTCTCACTTGAGATGATATTGGGTAACTTTTAGTTGGCCTACTTGATGCCTCATCTTAGGACCATCAACAAAAAGTTGTGCTTCTTTCTTCAGTTATTTTTATGCTACTTCATATTTATCTAGTTGCTTGCTAATCCTTATATTGAAGCTAGCCTTACAGTAAATTATGTCCACTGCCAATTGGATGGCAAAATTTGTTTAGAAGGAAAAAAGGGAAAATGAACTTATAAGTGAATGTCAATGTTGTTTAATGTAATACAGGTCGGTGCAGCCGGAGATTTGTGTGCTATTTGCAAGGAAAAAATACATGCCTCGATCCTACTGCGTTGTAAACACATATTTTGTGAAGACTGTGTATCAGAGTGGTTGGTTATATATCCATCTTAATTATTCTACCTTCTCTAGAATGTTTGCCCCCTTACTTTTTTTTCTTTCTTTCTTGAATTAGCAATCTCACACTTTGTTTCTTCTTTGAGATGCTTTTCTACGTAACATTGTTATAATCGTTTTTGTGTCATGATGGCTAGGAAGAATTGATGTTTCAGGTTTGAGAGGGAGATGACATGTCCGTTATGCAGAGCCTTGGCTAAACCAGCAGATCTCCGTTCATTTGGTGATGGATCAACCTGTTTTTTTTTTCCAGCTGTTTTGAAGTCAGCCATCCCATGATAAGGTCATACAGAATTCTTCTCAAGTTGGTCACTTGTATTGACTAGCATAGGCTAAGTGTCTATAAGTTGTATTAGGAGAAAAATATCAAAAAATCTTTAAGTCTTGTTAGTTTATAACTCTTCTGAATGATTAATTGTAAGAATTATTGTTGTTGTAATGAAAGCTTGATTGTTATTATTGTTGAATGAAATGTTTGTTATTTCATGTTAATATTTGTTTATTTGATTTTTTTGTTATAATTTACATAATTTGAAATAGACACAGCAGGAAAAAAATTAAAAAATTAAAAAATTAAAATCGAACCTTAGATAGCGCTTTATATACGCTACCTAAGCTTCCTTGCTTAGGTAGCGCATACAAAAGCGCTACGTAACGTTAAAATGTCGGGGAAAAAAATCTAGTGCTTACGTAGCGCATAAAAAGCGGTATCTAAGTTCATTTCTAAAAAACGCTATGTAAGTTCCAATGCTTAGGTAGCGCAAAATAAACGTTATGGTAACTTGTATAGTGGTAGCTTACATAGCGCTTATTATGCGCTATCTAACAGCAAAGCATAAGCGCTATATAAGCCTGATTTTGTACTAGTGTTTATTGCAATTACAATGAAAGCTAGAACAACTAGGCATTTGTAAATTGAAACTACTGCTAAGATGACGTAAAATAGACTAAAATAGACTGAGACGAATGTCCTAAGAGATGATGCCACATGGTAACAGCGGAAGTGAAGACAGAGGTGAGCAGCGGGAGAGGGAGGAGTCCATTCATAGATGCCCGAACTAGAAATGCCTTCCAGAAGTGTGAGTCCCGTGTGAAGGTCCTTCACAAGAAAGGAGGACGGTAAGAAAGTGACAGAACAATTATTATCAAGACAAAATTTGGAAACTGACAGAATGTTTCGAGACACAGAAGGAACACAAAGTACATGATTAAGTGAGAATTTAGAGGAGGGAGTAAGGATAGAGGTGGAACCAGTGTGAGTGATAGGAAGGCCAGATCCATCACCAATAAGTAGTTCGTCAGTCCCGTCATATGGTGAGTGGAGTGCAAGATTGTTGAGGTCGTTGGTTACATGGTGAGTGGCTCCACTGGCGAAGAGCCAAGAGGGTTTCGGGTGGTGGGTGGTAGTGGCGGTGTGAGCACTGGGTTGCGGTGTTGGGGTTGGTCTATTGTTGTTGGGGCGGTTGGGAGGAGGGTTTGGGAATTGGGCATTAGGATAGATCTGACGAATGCGTAGCATTGGGAAAGGAAGTGGCCATCATGACGGCACCATTGGCAGCGTCCCTTATAAGGTTGACATGAGGAGTTGGTGCGAGGGCCGGAGTTGGAAGAGGGGTTTGTGTTGTTGTTGGATTGGCGAGATTGATTCTTGGTGGTATAGTTGACAACCGCAGGGAAGGTGGATGTGGGTTTAGGTTTGTTTTGAGAGTTAACTCACGATTGATTAACTTTTCATGGAGTTCATCAACACATGATTGGGTTTTCTCGATTCTGGACAGCGGAGATAACACTGTCATAGTCAGGGTCATTGATTTGGTCGAGGATTTTGTCAATAAGATCATCGGGGTCTATGGGATGGCCGAGAGAGGTTAGTTGATCAGCACAGGTTTGGATGTCTTGTATGTAGTCGGTTATGGATCGGGTACCCTTCGTAATATTACGAAGGTGGTCTTTGATCTGTTTGATGTTCCCTTTGGAGGGCTTGGCGAAGGTTTTGGCTAGTGTGTTCCATGCAACAAGTGTTGTGGGACAGAGGGATATTAGGGGAACGAGAGACGATGACAGAGAGCCGGCCAAGGCACCAAGAAGTAGTTTTTCATGGCGAAACCAAGTGGTGTAGGAGGGGTTGGGAATGGGTTGTGGTGGTGGAGGTGGAGGGGCGGGTTGATTGTCGGCTGCAGGGCAGTGGTTGTAGAGACCGTGGTTGTGGGGGGAGAATGGTTTCAGGGGGAATTGGGTGGTTGTTGTTGATAAAGTGATGAAGATCCAGGCCGATTAGGGTTGCTTCGATTTGAAGCTTCCAGGCTATGTAGTTTGTGTTGGTGAGTTTGAGAACATGATTGAGGTAGACGGCAATGAGGGGTCGGGTGGGTTCGGCAGAGTTGGGAATGAGAGTGAGATCGGGGGTGGCCATGGTGGGCGGCGGTGGAGAAAAAGAAATTTAGGGTTTTTGATCGTGAGCTCTGTATACCATGATAGATACAGAAAATATGTGTAGAAAGTCTCAACTCTTATTGATAATAATAAGGAGTATATATACATGAACAAGAGCCCTATTCGAAGTATATGATTACATTGAATAATATTCTAAATATAACTAGATATGTACAAGATAAACAAGGGAAGAATATAAGTCTAAGTAGGAGAGGGATCCGGTGGATCTTTATCATTATCATCCCTAACTTAGTCATCATTATGTATATACTCCCTCTGTCCTAAAATGATCCCTATGTCCTAAAATGTTGTTCCCACTCTTTTTGTAATCGCTTCGAATGAACTTTGAGTAATAATTTTAAATTGATTTGGTTACCGAATGAAAAGTTAAAAGTTGTTACTGATACAACATCAACAATACTATCAATAACAAGTTTTAGATTTTCACTATAGATAATCAAATTAATCTAAAATTATTCCTCTAAGTTAATTTGTAGTAACGGCAAAAAAAGAGGAATATCATTTTGAGGCGGAGGGAGTATATAAGTATTTCTGCTAAACATACACAAGGTAACAATCTCACCCTATCACAATCAAAAGGAATTGTACAAATTGCAATGTGGAGCTAGAAAACCCAAATTCACTTGTGAAACTATAGCTGAATACAATCATATTACAAGCTAAATTTATATCAAAGAAATGCACTCACAAAATACAAAAAAATAGCACAACAGAGGAAGGAGCTTAATGTAATAACCCGAACTTACCTTTTTATTTTATTTATTTTAAACTCTTAATTATTAATAGGCCAAACTTTAATTATTAGTTTAGTTTAGTTATTGGGTCAAAAGTAGAAAGCCCAATTCATTAACTAGGAGGATTAGGAGTCCAATTTAAATTAGGGATTTGGGAAGCCCTATTAATATAAATACTCCCTCTTAAACCCTAAGTCTATTCTTGGTCACCGCAAAGCAAGAAAGATCGGGAGAGAGAGTCGAGAGAGAGCAGCAGTGAAGCCGCATCAAGAGAGGAGAGTGATCGGAGAAGGAAAAAGGGAAGAAGAGAGGCGGCCACGTGCATCGGAGGTAATCGAACTCTTAATCTCTATTTTCTCCACCCTTCGATTCATCCTTGGTCATCAATACATGATTGTTTTGAAACCCTAGCAGTTACAATGGTTGAACTAGGGTTGGGGTGTTGGGTTTCCTAGTAACATGCGCAGCGGAATTTAGCAATTAAAATTTTAAGAAACCCAAAGCCATGGATCCGTTCATATGATTAAATCAAATACAACAAGATGAATAGAGGAATAACTAACCCTTGATGACTATGAATTTTCTCTTGGTCTTTGGTGGAGAAACTTGAAGACTTGATCACGATCACAAAGCTTGAACACGAACTTTGAAGATGATGATTTTCACCCTCTAGCGGTATCCACACTTCGAACGAATATCAAAGGATCTTTGATCTTGGTTGCTAGACCAATATTATGAAACACACTTTCACAATATAATAAAAGAACTATATTGAATTTATTTGTGAATTATTTGTTCCTCAATCAAGGATATCTTAGAACAAAATAATATCTCTCTCAAAATCTTTGAGACTCACAAAATCACTTGTCAATATGGTCTGGCCGAATTGGGGTTTTTATACACAATTAAGACCTATTCCAAATAGGAATCTTGTGCCAAAAACCTTCCCAAATCGAATTAGGAATTTTCCTGTCGGCAGCACCAGGCGCCCGCCTGTAAAGGGCCAGGCGCCGCCTGAATGACCAGAAGGTCCCTGTCTTTCTGGAATTACTTCAGGCGCCCGCCTGGTCTGAACCAAGCGCCCGCTCGGTAGACCAAACAGCCTAGAATGTTTCCAAAATTCCTCCAAGGTCCTTTGACTCTAAATTCCAATATAGTCCTCTTATTAAAGATTCGTTCTATTGTGTGTGACCCTCTAGGATTATACTAAGTTGGCAATGGCTCAAACATGATCCCATAAGATATGATTAGGTTCTAGCAAACCGTCATACCTACCCAAATAGTATAACTAGATACAAGTTCGCATTCCTTTAGAATATGTCACAATCCCTTTGTCCATGATGTCATTGAACACAAGTCATGGTCAAACAGTCAACTTGTTTTTGTTCAATACTTACCGATTCCGAATATGTTGATAATCCAAATGACATTGATCCAATCAATTCATTTGAGTCCCGCCGAACATTTCATCAACATCATTCCTACGAGAGGCCCAAGCTTGACATCTCTCCGTGGAGGGACAAATCCATTTAGCTTATTATTCTTCCCAACGGGAATCCGATTATGCCAATCATACCCTTTATAAACTACCGTGTTAAGGTAGCGTTTGAATATGTCAAACACAATGTTCATCAAGTGGAAGACTATAATAACTTCATGTCTAAGGATTCAAATGACATAACTAATATGAGATATATGTTCGACATAGACCATGACATAAATCTCATACAGCGGGTCATGTCCAGTACCTTGTTCCAAACAAGTACCCATAAATCTAACATGATCATCTCATGATCATTTAGCCTTTATACTAGTGCTTAATAAGTACTAGGGACGGGGATTATTATAAGTAAGCATGAACAACAATAATAATCAAAACATCTCTTTATTGATATGAAATAAATGATAACAATTACAACGTTTATTAAACGTGCCTAGGGCACCACTACCAACAATCTCCCACTTGCCCTAGGCCCAATCTCCCATGTATCTAATACCCATGGACCTAACATGACCATCATGTTTAGCTTGTGGAAGTCCCTTTGTTAGCGGGTCCGCAACATTGTCATCAGTAGGTACTCTGCATATATTTACGTCTCCCCTATCAACGATCTCTCGAATGATATGAAAACGCCTAAGTATGTGTTTGGATTTCTGATGTGCTCTTGGTTCCTTTGCTTGAGCAATAGCACCATTATTATCACAATAAAGGTCTATGGATTAGCAATACTAGGAACCACTTCAAGTTCAGTTATGAACTTCTTAATCCAAACAGCTTCCTTTGCAGCATCCGAGCAGCAATATACTCAGCTTCTGTTGTAGAATCAGCGGTTGTACTTTGCTTGGAACTCTTCCAGCTTACAGCTCCACCATTTAACATAAAACAAAAACCCGATTGCGATCGGCTATCATCTTTGTCAGTTTGGAAGCTTGCCATCCGTGTAGGCATTTACAACGAGATCATCTTCCATTCCTCCATAGACCAAAAAACGAGTCTTTAGTTCTTCTCAAGTACTTTAGAATCGCTTTTACAGCTATCAGTGATTTTCGCCAGGGTCGGATTGGTATCTACTTGTCATGCTCAAAGCATAAGATACATCCGGCCTAGTACAAATCATGGCATACATGATGGACCCAATTACCGAAGCATATGGAACATCATTCATTTTCTCACGCTCATCATTTGTCTTAGGACATTGAGTCTTGCTTAGAGAAACTCCATGTAACACTGGCAAGGTGCCTCTCTTAGAATTTTCCATACGGAATCTTCTAATGACCTTGTCAATGTATGTACTTTGGTTTAAACCAAGTAGCCTTCTTGATCTATCTCTATAGATCTTAATGCCAAGTATATATGCGGCTTCACCCATATCTTTCATTGCGAAGCACTTTCCTAACCAAGTCTTCACAGACTGAAGTGTAGGAATGTCGTTTCCAATGAGCAATATGTCATCCACATATAAAATAAGGAATAGCACTATGCTCCCACTAATCTTCTTGTATACACAAGGCTCATCTTCGTTCTTGATGAAACCAAACTCTTTGACCGATTCATCAAAACGGAGATTCCAACTCCTTGAAGCTTGCTTCAATCCATAGATGGATCTTTGCAATTTGCATACCTTAGAATCTTGTTCAAAACCTTCTGGTTGTGTCATATACACATCCTCTTGGAGTTTTCCATTCAGGAAAGCGGTTTTGACGTCCATCTGCCATATTTCATAGTCATGATATGCGGCAATGGCAAGCAAAAATTCTTATAACTTGATCATTGCTACGGGTGAAAAGGTCTCATCATAGTCAATACCATGAACTTGCCTATACCCCTTCGCTACAAGCCTAGCTTTGTAAGTATGCACCTTCCCATCCATGTCAGTCTTCTTCTTGAAGACCCATTTGCATCCTATGGTTTTTACACCTTCGGGTGCATCAATCAAATTCCAAACTTGATTGTCTTGCATGGATTGCAATTCGGATTCCATGGCTCCAAGCCAGTTGTCCGAATCAGGAGAAGACATCGCCTCTTGGTAGGTTGACGGTTTCATCATTCTCAATGATTTCTACCTCATTACTATCCGTTACGAGAAATCCATATCTCTCGGGCTCGGATCGTGACCTACTAGATCTGCGAGATGCTTGTGTATTTTGAACAGGTTCCACAACTCCTTGTGGTTCTTGTTCTTGTTCCACTATTGGTTCAATGTTATTTTCTGGGTCTCGAATTTCTTCAAGATTTATTTTACTCCCACGGATTTTTTTGGAGAGAAACTCTTTCTCTAGAAAGACACCAGTTCGGGCAACAAACACTTTGTTGTCCTCTCGGTTGTAAAAGTAATATCCTTTAGTTTCCTTAGGATATCCCACGAAAATACATTTATCAGATTTGTGTGCTAGTTTGTCAGAGATGAGTCTCTTGACATAAACTTCGCAACCCCAAATCCTCATGAAAGATAAACTAGGTTTCTTTCCACTCCACATCTCATATGGAGTCTTTGGAACCGATTTAGTTGGAACTAGATTTAGTGTGAAAGCAGCGGTTTCTAGGGCGTAACCCCAAAAGGATATTGGAAGATCAACTTGACTCATCATTGATCGAACCATGTCTAACAAAGTCCGATTCCTCCTCTCGGACACACCATTCCATTGTGGTGTTCCAGGTGGAGTCAATTGTGAAACTATTCCACAATTCTTTAGATGATCATCAAATTCTTGACTTAAGTATTCTCCACCTCGATCTGATCGAAGTGCCTTAATGCTTTTGCCAAGTTGTTTTTCTACTTCATTTTGAAATATTCTAAATATCTCAAATGCTTCACTTTTATGTTTCATTAGGTAAACATACCCAAATCTACTATAATCATCAGTGAAGGTTATGAAGTATTGAAATCCCTCCCCTAGCATTGCTACTTAATGGTCCGCATACATCGGAATGTATCAACCCCAATAAGTCGCTTGCCCTTTCACCCAACTTGGTAAAAGGTGTCTTAGTCATTTTTCCAAGAAGACACGACTCACAAGTATCATATGACTCTAAGTCACATGAACCCAAAAGTCCGTCCCCATGGAGTTTTGAGATACGCTTCTCATTAATATGACCAAGACGGCAATGCCACATATAAGTATGATTTACATCATTAGGTTTAGATTTCTTATTTACATGATAGACATTATTTTCATTCTTGACATCCAAGACATAAAGGCCATTAAATGAATTAGCAATACCATAAAGCACATCATTTAAATAAATAGAAAATTTCTTATTCTCAATAAGAAACTTAAAACCTTCATTATCCAAACAAGAAATTGAAATAATATTTCTGCTTAAATCCGGAACATAATAACAATTGTTCAAAACAAGAATTAATCCGGAAGGTAAAGTGACTTCATAAGTCCCTACGGCTAATGCAGCAACTCTTGCTCCATTTCCCACGCGTAGATCTACTTCACCTTCTTTAAGCAGTCTCCTATTCTTTAGTCCTGCACATTTAGACAAATGTGAGAACCACATCCGGTATCCAATACCCAAGAATCAGTGGTAGAAAGGAGAATATCTATCATATAGATACCTGAAGTCGACGCAGCCTTGCTGCTCTTCTTCTTCTTTTGCTCTTCCAAGAAAGCCTTGCAATTACGTTTCCAATGACCAATTTCTTGACAATGGAAACAGATTGCATCCTTTTGTGAATCAGGTTTTGCCTCAGAAGCCTTGGCAACCTTTGCCTTGCTTATCTTAGGTTTGACAACTTTTGCCTTACCCTTTCCTTTGGCACTAGCCTTCTTCCCATCATGAACCAAGAGCACGGGAGAACATTTCTCCACAATTTTCATCTCTGCAGTTTTGAGCATCCCATGCAACTCAGAGAGATTCTTATCCATTCCATGCATGTTATAATTCATCACAAACTGATTATAACTTTTAGGCAATGAATTAAGAATGAGATCCGTGGCTAGCTCCAATGGGATTGGATAGCCAAGTTTCTCAAGGTGCTCTACATAACCTTTCATTTTAAGAAAGTGAGGACTCACTTGTTGCCCTTCATTCATTTTACTAGTAGTGAATGCAACAATGGTCTTGTACCTCTCTTGCCTAGCTTGCTCTTGAAACATGGTTCTCAACTCCACGCCTATCTCATAGGCTTCCAAATGTTCCAAACTTTGTTGGAGTTTTGAACACATAGCAGCAAGCATGAGACAACTTACATCTCTAGAATCATTACGATGTTTCTTGTAATTGTCTCTTTCTACCCTAGGGGCAGTAGGCGGTGGTTCAGCAGGGAGAGGCCCATCGAGAATGTACAACTTATCTTCTTGCCTAAGAACAATTCTTATGCTTCGGATCCAATCCATAAAGTTTGTACCATTCTCTTCGAGCTTATCCTTCTCAAGGATCGATCGCAACGACATTGATTGAGTGTTATTAGTCATAATCTACAAATATGCAAAATTTCCAAAATTTAATAAGTACCGATTTTCATTAAAGAGATAAATAATGTATTTTTTTAAACAAAATACTCCCACTAAATTATATAACCTTCTTATACATCCAATGTATAATATAATTTAATGGGTTAAGATCCAACTTTAATTTAATTTCAAGTCCGCTAAGGCGGATTACACAAAATCAAATTAATTAGGTAGACAACTCTTGTCAATCATATCTCATATGACTCTTAATTCCTTTATGAGATTCTTTTAGAAATCCAATTTCAAAAGCATGTTAAACCTCATCTTTGCCTAGGCCCAAAACTGTTTTGACGCCCAATTAAGTCTAACCATTTTAAACGCATAGTTAATGTGTCCCGCTAGGGCGTGCCCACATTATCTATCTTGCTCAAACATAAATAAATTTAATGCACCTCGCTAGGGCGAATCTACATTAAAATCACTCATGTACTAACAAGTGTTTTAATCATGGCATGAAAATAAAAGACTTAAAACTTTCTTTGAAGGTTCATCACATATAGCATATAACACATTTATGAGCACATAATATAAACATGTTACACATCAAGTTTAGCCACTAAATTAATCCCATTAATTCAAGCATAATATTTATGTGTCATTAGTTTCTCTATAATTATGAGGATGAGACTATTTCAACTTTGGTTATTATCTCCAAATCAAGACAACAAGAAGTGCGGTCGAACTAAGCCATTTGGCAACCACAATCCCGCACTAATTCAAGAAACCAAGAAAGTAGTCCATGTGGCCGAAACTAAGCAATAGATGGTCTCGATGAACGTAGGCCAATTGCATTCACAATTCCACATGGATCTCCAATCATTGAATCAAGAACTTTGTTTCTCAATTTTAGCAATTATGAACTCTTCATAATTCTAACTTCGTTTTGTCTTTGAAACTTTGATTGCGATCAATTTTGGGAAACACAATCTCGATGAACGCAGATTAGCCATCCAAAACTTGAACCAATCTAGGAATCACAAGACTAAAACAAATAGGAAAATCAAACCCCAAAATCCACACACAAACCAACTACCCAAAACCCATTCCAGATCAGCAAGTCTGAAGTGGTCTTGTTACTGGTTTTGTCGGATTTATCGAAAAATTCCAGAATCAGATTTTGAACAAAATCAGAACATTCTGGCCTAGCAAGCGCGCGCCTGGTCCAGCACAGGCGGGCGCCTGAAGCGAGCGCGCGCCTGGTCCAGCGCGGGCGGGCGCCTGAATGGTCAGAATGGTATGGAATTTTCAAGTTCGAAAATTTTGTCTCAAAATTATTTTTCCCCGATTATTAAAACTTTGATCCAATCAAAAATCAATAATCGAAATAATTCAGAATCCACCATAATTTTTTATTGCGATTGAATCGTGCGATTAAGGTTCGAAAAACAATAAACCACATAAAATCACAAAACACATAAACATCATATAATCCAATATTCATATCATGCTTGGCACATAAACAATTTATATACACAACATGATCCAAGTATTGAATTAATCAACATGAACGGGCTCTGATACCACTGTTGGGTTTCCTAGTAACATGCGCAGCGGAATTTAGCAATTAAAATTTTAAGAAACCCAAAGCCATGGATCCGTTCATATGATTAAATCAAATACAACAAGATGAATAGAGGAATAACTAACCCTTGATGACTATGAATTTTCTCTTGGTCTTTGGTGGAGAAACTTGAAGACTTGATCACGATCACAAAGCTTGAACACGAACTTTGAAGATGATGATTTTCACCCTCTAGCGGTATCCACACTTCGAACGAATATCAAAGGATCTTTGATCTTGGTTGCTAGACCAATATTATGAAACACACTTTCACAATATAATAAAAGAACTATATTGAATTTATTTGTGAATTATTTTGTTCCTCAATCAAGGATATCTTAGAACAAAATAATATCTCTCTCAAACTCTTTGAGACTCACAAAATCACTTGTCAATATGGTCTGGCCGAATTGGGGTTTTTATACACAATTAAGACCTATTCCAAATAGGAATCTTGTGCCAAAAACCTTCCCAAATCGAATTAGGAATTTTCCTGTCGGCAGCACCAGGCGCCCGCCTGTAAAGGGCCAGGCGCCCGCCTGAATGACCAGAAGGTCCCTGTCTTTCTGGAATTACTTCAGGCGCCCGCCTGGTCTGAACCAAGCGCCCGCTCGGTAGACCAAACAGCCCAGAATGTTTCCAAAATTCCTCCAAGGTCCTTTGACTCTAAATTCCAATATAGTCCTCTTATTAAAGATTCGTTCTATTGTGTGTGACCCTCTAGGATTATACTAAGTTGGCAATGGGCTCAAACATGATCCCATAAGATATGATTAGGTTCTAGCAAACCGTCATACCTACCCAAATAGTATAACTAGATACAAGTTCGCATTCCTTTAGAATATGTCACAATCCCTTTGTCCATGATGTCATTGAACACAAGTCATGGTCAAACAGTCAACTTGTTTTTGTTCAATACTTTCTCGATTCCGAATATGTTGATAATCCAAATGACATTGATCCAATCAATTCATTTGAGTCCGGCCGAACATTTCATCAACATCATTCCTACGAGAGGCCCAAGCTTGACATCTCTCCGTGGAGGGACAAATCCATTTAGCTTATTATTCTTCCCAACGGGAATCCGATTATGCCAATCATACCCTTTATAACTACCGTGTTAAGGTAGCGTTTGAATATGTCAAACACAATGTTCATCAAGTGGAAGACTATAATAACTTCATGTCTAAGGATTCAAATGACATAACTAATATGAGATATATGTTCGACATAGACCATGACATAAATCTCATACAGCGGGTCATGTCCAGTACCTTGTTCCAAACAAGTACCCATAAATCTAACATGATCATCTCATGATCATTTAGCCTTTATACTAGTGCTTAATAAGTACTAGGGACGGGGATTATTATAAGTAAGCATGAACAACAATAATAATCAAAACATCTCATTATTGATATGAAATAAATGATAACAATTACAACGTTTATTAAACGTGCCTAGGGCACCACTACCAACATGGGGGTGGGTTGTCAATGAAGAAGATGAAGTGTGTGTGTTAATCGGTGTGTACGTGTGTGTGAATCGCAGAGTGTGTGCGGCGTGGGGTTGCTGATGTGCGTGTGTGCGTTATGTGTGTGCACTGTAATGTGTTTGTGTGTGCGTGTAGAGCAGTGGGTGGGTGTGTGTGTGTGCGGACGGTGGGTGTAGTGCAGTAGGTGGGTGCGTGTGTGTGCGGATGGTGGGTGTGTGCTGATGGTGGGTGTGTGTGTGTGCTGATGGTGGGGGTGTGCGTATCTGAATGTGTGGGTGTGTTCAGAGTGGTGGGTGTACCAGAGGGTGTGTGAATCAGAGTGGTGGGTGTGTCTGTCAGTAGGTGTACTCAGTAAGTGTGTGCAGAAAGTGTGAAATCAGTGTGTGTAATTTGTGTAGTGAAATTGAGAGTTGGGGATTGACTAATAAAAACCCTAGGGGTGTTGTAGTCATTCTTAAATTTATTGGTTAACTAGGAAAGGGGGATAGATGACTAAACCATGGAATTAATCGAGTAAAAAGAAGTAAATTGAGACGGAAGTAGAATAGTATTTTTCTCATGTCTAAGGCTAGACTATTTCATATTGTAGATTGTCCAAGCGGAGTAAAGTAAGCTAGTAGAACACGAAGCTAAGGTAAGGGATTACGCTCTTAGTTGTGTATTGATTCTTAATCCTTTGTTAGGATTCCCAATCTCTGTTTTTATAAAGTAAACTATCTGTGTGGCTAGATAGTCTTTTAATAACTATTCCGTTCTGCGAATTGTTCCGTCTTTTGTTATCCCCTCTATTGATATGGTTATTGTTCAATAGGGTTATCATGTGTATGATTGATTTTGTAACCTTGGTGTCCAAGTGAGATGTGTATCTTTTAAAAAGTGATCAAGTAAAGTTTGTAAAGTTAAGCTTTGTTTTGTAAAAGCTCTTTAAAGTGAATTTTTATAATAAGTAAAGTGACTACAGTTATCCATAATCCCGAAACGGATAAGTGGACCCCTTACAGTTATCCATAGTTCTAAGTTGAACATGTGGACCCCTTGCGTTGCTTGATGAAGTAACGTAGGTTATCATGATATACCGATTTGGGTGCGGTCAGTAGAAACCCGAGCCCTGGGTACAGCACGTGCTTAATCCCTAAATGAAGTAAAGTAAAGTAAAGTAAAGAAAAGTAAAGTGTGAGTAAAATGTTGTGTTTGGAAACTGCCTCTGAAGCCACGTGTTTTCAAGTAATGAATTGTTTTTCATCAAGTAAACGTTCCTTTTCAAACTGAGTGTTAGTTTGATCCTTGAGTTATATCCGTTCATTGTAATTCATTGTTACCGTTCCTTTCGGTCATCTCCTCTTAGTACCCGAGGGGATACCGTATGAACTTACTGGGCATTGTTCGCTCATTCCTTTCATCTTTTTCTCTCTCCAGGTTATAAATAAGCAGATCAAGAGTCGCAAGGTTTGGCGGCTTAGGAGTTATCTTTTAAGAAAGTTAATTAGTGGTTATGTTTCCGTTACGGTTAAGTTATAAAATTTACTTTCCGTTAGTTACTGTTTGAGCTAGTGGTTTGTACTAGCCGTTGTGGATTTGAACGTTGGTTAAAGTTTGAATTGTGGTTATTTGTAGCCGTTGGGCATTCTGATTTTGGGATTTATTCGTATTAAGTTATTATTTAATTGTAGTGAAAAGTTGGGGTGTTACAGTTGGTATCAGAGCCCCGGTTTAAGATTACTTGGGAGACTCAGAATTAGAAGTTAAGACTATTGGGAGAAGTAGTACTTAACTATTGTGGGCTTTAGAACTCTGATAAGAACAAAGTACTTTTGGGAAGCGCTAATGAAGGGAAGCTGCTATTTAGGGAAACTTTCCATTTTAGGAAACTTTCTAAGTTAGGAAACTTTCCTTTTATAGAAATTTGCTATTTTAGGAAAGAACCTAAAGGGAGGTTCTAAATGAGGATGAGTATGTACTTGAGTATGGCTTGAGTGATTGATATTTTCTTTTAAGGATGAATTACACTATGGGATGCTTGTGATTTTAATGCTTGTGTGTTTACATTGTAGATCATGGACGGACTGAAGACTAAAACACCCAAGGAGAGAGCAATCGTAAGGGGTGCATGGACGATTAGGCAGCTTAAGGGACAATTGACGAAGAAAAAGAAGGAAGCGGACTATACCTTTGACAAATGGATGCAAACTAGAGGTTTGTGGTATAACGCTCGAGAAGAAGTAGAAAAGCTGAAAGAAGCAATGAACAAAAAAGACGAAGAAATAGCCAATATCAGGGAGGATATGGAGCACATTTTTAAGACTTTGGAATGTACCACAGAGCAGAAGGTAGTTTTTGCAACATTTATGCTTAGGAGTGCGGCTCGCACTTGGTGGGATGCAGAAAAGAGAGCAGCTTTGGCTAGGGGTGAAGGAAATTTCACCTGGGAAAGGTTTAAGGTAGTATTCAATGAGAAATACTACCCGGCTAGTGTTCGTCACGCCAGAGTGGCAGAGTTTTTGAATTTAACTCAAGGTGATAAGACGGTGGACGAGTATAGTGAAAGGTTCACAGATCTGCTGGAATTTGCACCGATTTTTTTTGACAGCGAGGAACAAAAGGCCAGGAAGTTCGAAGCTGGGCTGAGTGATCGGATTCGATACAGAATCACGCCACTGCAGTTAGCGACATATGGGTTAGTGCTAGACAGAGCCAGAATTGTAGAAAGGGAGTCTGATGAGTACCGCAGCAAGAGGGATGAAAAGAAGAAGTCTGGAGACAAGTCTACTAATAAAGATTCAGCTGGGAGCAAGGGACAGTTCAACGACCGAGACCGTGATAATCATGGAAAGAAGAAAGCTGAGGGAAGCTATGAGCGTACAGTAAACAAGTACCCGAACAGGAACCTTGGAAACCGAACCGCGTACGATAAGGGAAAGGCTAAAGAGCATGGGACCGCGGAAGTATGCCCTGCGTGTGATGGTAATCATAAGGCTGATGCGTGCAAGTACAGGGACAGGAAATGCTATAACTGTGAGAAGATTGGGCACCCGCAGTGGAAGTGCCCAGAGCCGAAGAAGAATGCACAAACTCATGGGGTGAAGGCAGAAGACAAAAGTAAGACTGGTGGTCAGGGGCGTGTGTTCACCATGACTGCTAGAGATGCTAGAGCCACAAATGACTTGGTGGCAGGTACGCTTCAGTTATATTCTCGCAACGTATACGCTTTGATTGATTCTGGTGCCACTCATTCTGTGATTAGTTCTAAGTTGGCAAAACAGTTAAAATTGTCACCTAAGGCGTTAGAAGTACCCTTGGTAATTGATACCCCGACTAAGGAGTCGATCCCAGTTACTTCAGTGTTTCAAAGTTGTCCTCTAAGGATAGGCAATAGACAACTCGAGGTTGATCTTATATGTCTGGATCTCAGTGACTTTGACATCATACTAGGTATGGACTGGTTGGCTGCGTATCATGCCAAAGTAGACTGCTTTAGAAAAGAAGTGAATTTTGAATTACCCTATGGAGAAGGATTTCGTTTTCAAGGGGCGAAACCAAGAGTCCGAACAGGCCTGATTTCTGTAATGAAGGCTCGTAAACTGTTAAGGAAAGGTTGTGAGGGATTTCTTGCGTATGTTGGTGAGTCAAACAAGAAAGAAGTGACCATCAAATCCCTCTCCATAGTAAAAGATTTCAAGGATGTTTTTCCCGAAGATTTGCCAGGAATACCACCGGAGCGAGAAGTAGAGTTTTCGATAGATCTAGCACCTGAGACTGCACCGATTTCAAGAGCACCATATAGGATGGCTCCGCCGGAACTTAAAGAGTTAAAGGAGCAGTTACAAGAACTTTTGGACAAGGGCCTGATTAGACCGAGTGCATCACCATAGGGTGCGCCGGTATTATTTGTAAAGAAGAAGGATGGGTCGATGAGGTTATGCATTGACTATCGGGAGTTAAACCGTGTGACAATTAAGAATAAGTATCCTTTGCCAAGGATCGATGATTTGTTTGACCAACTCCAAGGTGCATGCTATTTCTCTAAGATTGATCTACGTTCTGGTTACCATCAGTTAAGAGTGAAAAAGGAAGATGTAGCAAAGACGGCTTTTAGGACAAGGTATGGACACTACGAGTTCTTAGTAATGCCGTTTGGGCTGACAAATGCGCCTGCTGTGTTCATGGAGCTTATGAATAGAGTATTTCAAGAATATTTGGACAAGTGTGTAATAGTATTCATCGATGACATCTTGGTGTATTCGAAATCAAAAGAGGAGCATGAAGAACATTTGAAATTAGTATTACAGATTTTGAGGGAGCAAAAGTTGTATGCCAAATTTAAGAAGTGTGAATTCTGGCTTGAGGAAGTAGCATTTTTGGGACATGTGGTATCTAAGAATGGGATAGCAGTTGACCCTGCAAAGGTTGAGGCTATAGTTAATTGGGAGAGACCAACTTCTGTTAGTGAGATAAGGAGCTTTTTGGGTTTAGCAGGGTACTACCGTAGGTTCGTGGAAGGGTTTTCGAAGTTATCTCTACCATTGACCAGGTTAACCACAAAAGGGACAAGATTTGTGTGGTCAGACGATTGTGAGAAGAGTTTTCAAGAATTGAAAGGGCGATTGGTGTCTGCGCCTGTCCTTACGTTACCAACAAGCAGTGATGGCTTCGTGATCTATAGTGATGCTTCATTGAAAGGTTTGGGTTGTGTGTTGATGCAAAATGATAAAGTGGTGGCTTATGCGTCTAGGCAACTCAAGAACCACGAGAAAAACTATCTTACCCACGATTTGGAGTTAGCGGCCGTGGTGTTTGCATTGAAAATTTGGAGACACTATTTGTATGGGGTACCATGTGAAATTTACACCGACCATAAAAGTCTTAAGTACATTTTCACTCAGAAAGAGTTGAATATGAGGCAAAGGAGATGGCTAGAGTTACTTAAAGATTATGATTGCAAAATCTTGTATCATCCTGGGAAGGCCAATAAGGTGGCAGATGCGTTAAGCAGAAAGAACCATGGAACATTAGCGACTATGATTTCTAAGGGGTAAGTGAATTGAGAGATAGTGAAATAGTAAAGCTAGAGGTTAAAGTTAAAGGCTATTTGGCCCAGATGAGTGTCCAACCAACACTGTTAGTGAGAATCAAGGAAGCTCAGAATGTGGATGACGAGTTGGAAGCGATTCACAAGGTTATCAGTAAGAAGGGAATGGTAGACTTCCGTATTAGCGACGACGGGATCATGAGGTATCGATCAAGGATTTGGGTGCCTAATAATGATAGTATCAAGAGGGAAATTCTTGAAGAAGCTCACTGTTCAAGGTTTTCGGTCCACCCTGGGAGTACTAAGATGTATAAGGATCTAAAGGAATCCTTTTGGTGGAACAATATGAAGAGTGAGGTGGCGGAATTCGTTTCTAAGTGTTTGGTGTGTCAGCAAGTGAAAAGTGAACACCAGAAACCCGCGGGACTACTACAATCGTTACCTATTCCAGAGTGGAAGTGGGAACACATCACTATGGATCTGGTGATTGGACTTCCTAAGACGTTGAAGGGTCATAACGCAATTTGGGTCATAGTGGATAGGCTCACTAAATCGGCTCACTTTCTAGCAATCAAGGTGACTGATTCGTTGGAGAAGTTAGCTAAGTTGTACGTGGATGAGATCGTAAGGTTACATGGGATACCGGTCTCTATAGTGTCAGATCGAGATGCAAGATTTACATCAAATTTCTGGAAGAGTTTACAGAAAGCGTTGGGGACGGAGTTAACTATGAGTACAGCGTTCCACCCTCAGACAGACGGACAGTCAGAAAGGACGATTCAAACTCTCGAAGACCTACTGAGAGCAACGTCGTTAGATTGGCAAGGAGCGTGGGATGATCATCTACCACTAGTGGAATTTGCCTACAACAACAGTTACCACTCTAGTATTGGAATGGCGCCGTATGAAGCTCTTTATGGGCGGAAATGTAGATCGCCTGCGTGTTGGGATGAAGTAGGCGAGAGAAAGTTAACTGGACCCGAGATTGTTCAAATAACGGCGGATAAAGTTCAACAAATTCGCAAGTGGTTGTTAACTGCGCAGAGTAGGCAGAAATCGTATGCGGATAATCGAAGGAGCGATCTGGAGTTCCAAATAGGAGATCATGTATTCTTGAGGATCTCACCGACAAAAGGGGTCATGCGGTTCGGGATTCGTGGGAAGTTAAGTCCTAGGTACGTGGGGCCATTCGAGATTCTAGAACGAATAGGGGGCGGTAGCCTATAAGTTGGCTCTACCTCCTGTGCTGTCTGGTGTGCACAATGTGTTTCACGTGTCGATGTTGAGGAAATACGTAGCTGACCCGAGCCACGTCATAGAGTACAAACAGTTACGTTTTCGTGAAGACTTGAGTTATGATGAAAAGCCGGTAAAGATTGTAGACCGTAAAGATCAAGTTTTGCGGAAGCGAGTAATTCCGTACGTAAAAGTGCAGTGGAGCAATCACACGGAAAGAGAAGCCACGGGGAGCTCGAAAGTGAAATGCGTGATATGTATCCCGCTTTGTTCGAAGATTAAGGTACGTTTAGTTTGGGGGACCAAACTCTTTTAAGGGGGTAAGAATGTAATAACCCGAACTTACCTTTTTATTTTTATATTTTAAACTCTTAATTATTAATGGGCCAAACTTTAATTATTAGTTTAGTTTAGTTATTTGGTCAAAAGTAGAAAGCCCAATTCATTAACTAGGAGGATTAGGAGTCCAATTTAAATTAGGGATTTGGGAAGCCCTATTAATATAAATACTCCCTCTTAAACCCTAAGTCTATTCTTGGTCACCGCAAAGCAAGAAAGATCGGGAGAGAGAGTCGAGAGAGAGCAGCAGTGAAGCCGCATCAAGAGAGGAGAGTGATCGGAGAAGGAAAAAGGGAAGAAGAGAGGCGGCCACGTGCATCGGAGGTAATCGAACTCTTAATCTCTATTTTCTCCACCCTTCGATTCATCCTTGGTCATCAATACATGATTGTTTTGAAACCCTAGCAGTTACAATGGTTGAACTAGGGTTGGGGGTGGGTTGTCAATGAAGAAGATGAAGTGTGTGTGTTAATCGGTGTGTACGTGTGTGTGAATCGCAGAGTGTGTGCGGCGTGGGTGTTGCTGATGTGCGTGTGTGCGTTATGTGTGTGCACTGTAATGTGTTTGTGTGTGCGTGTAGAGCAGTGGGTGGGTGTGTGTGTGTGCGGACGGTGGGTGTAGTGCAGTAGGTGGGTGCGTGTGTGTGCGGATGGTGGGTGTGTGCTGATGGTGGGTGTGTGTGTGTGTGCTGATGGTGGGGGTGTGCGTATCTGAATGTGTGGGTGTGTTCAGAGTGGTGGGTGTACCAGAGGGTGTGTGAATCAGAGTGGTGGGTGTGTCTGTCAGTAGGTGTACTCAGTAAGTGTGTGCAGAAAGTGTGAAATCAGTGTGTGTAATTTGTGTAGTGAAATTGAGAGTTGGGGATTGACTAATAAAAACCCTAGGGGTGTTGTAGTCATTCTTAAAGTTATTGGTTAACTAGGAAAGGGGGATAGATGACTAAACCATGGAATTAATCGAGTAAAAAGAAGTAAATTGAGACGGAAGTAGAATAGTATTTTTCTCATGTCTAAGGCTAGACTATTTCATATTGTAGATTGTCCAAGCGGAGTAAAGCAAGCTAGTAGAACACGAAGCTAAGGTAAGGGATTATGCTCTTAGTTGTGTATTGATTCTTAATCCTTTGTTAGGATTCCCAATCTCTGTTTTTATAAAGTAAACTATCTGTGTGGCTAGATAGTCTTTAATAACTATTCCGTTCTGCGAATTGTTCCGTCTTTTGTTATCCCCTCTATTGATATGGTTATTGTTCAATAAGGTTATCATGTGTATGATTGATTTTGTAACCTTGGTGTCCAAGTGAGATGTGTATCTTTTAAAAAGTGATCAAGTAAAGTTTGTAAAGTTAAGCTTTGTTTTGTAAAAGCTCTTTAAAGTGAATTTTTATAATAAGTAAAGTGACTACAGTTATCCATAATCCCGAAACGGATAAGTGGACCCCTTACAGTTATCCATAGTTCTAAGTTGAACATGTGGACCCCTTGCGTTGCTTGATGAAGTAACGTAGGTTATCATGATATACCGATTTTGGGTGCAGTCAGTAGAAACCGAGCCCTGGGTACAGCACGTGCTTAATCCCTAAATGAAGTAAAGTAAAGTAAAGAAAAGTAAAGTGTGAGTAAAATGTTGTGTTTGGAAACTGCCTCTGAAGCCACGTGTTTTCAAGTAACGAATTGTTTTTCATCAAGTAAACGTTCCTTTTCAAACTGAGTGTTAGTTTGATCCTTGAGTTATATCCGTTCATTGTAATTCATTGTTACCGTTCCTTTCGGTCATCTCCTCTTAGTACCCGAGGGGATACGTATGAACTTACTGGGCATTGTTCGCTCATTCCTTTCATCTTTTCTCTCTCCAGGTTATAAATAAGCAGATCAAGAGTCGCAAGGTTTGGCAGCTTAGGAGTTATCTTTTAAGAAAGTTAATCAGTGGTTATGTTTCCGTTACGGTTAAGTTATAAAATTTACTTTCCGTTAGTTACTGTTTGAGCTAGTGGTTTGTACTAGCCGTTGTGGATTTGAACGTTGGTTAAAGTTTGAATTGTGGTTATTTGTAGCCGTTGGGCATTCTGATTTTGGGATTTATTCGTATTAAGTTATTATTTAATTGTAGTGAAAAGTTGGGGTGTTACAGCTTACATGCAGCATGTGGTCTTATCCAGGGTATACTTTCTAGCCAAAGCCATCAATGAGGACCAAAAAGTTCCACCTCTCAGTCTCAAAACCACATGCAGCCCATATTGACCCCATAGACAATACACACATCAAAATTTAGTTTGTTAAACCAAACAAAGTACAAAAAAAAGCAGAAATTAAGCAAAACCTTTCTGAATGTTGTAGTGAATGAGAGTCAGCCATTTTCAAGCTGCTTCCCACAATATCAGCTATTGATGATCTGGAGGAATTCATGTGTAAATCAATAAATTTAAACCGACTAAATTCTAAATACTACAGAACTCACCCACAAATTGAAAGATTCAAACCCCAAGCTCATCATCGGCGTTGATCGTCCATACTCAAAAGTCAAATCTTCAATTTTTACCCTCATCCCCTCTACCCACTACAAAATCAAAACCATAATCCAATTTGTATAATTATTTTGAATCCCCCAAACAAGCTTTGTTTGTGGACTTCGAAATTAATTCAGGCTAATTATACAAATTGGGTTGGGCGACTAGGAATTTCCTTATGAAGTTGCCCAAAATCACTTCGAGAAAATCATAAAAATGTCCAGTACAATTTGGTTGAGTAAAGGACTGTTTATGACTCACCAGAACTTCATTACATCAGCGTAATGGTGACTAGCTTGCAAATCAGAAGGTGTATGAACATTGGAGGAATGTATACATGTGCGTGGTTATCATGCTTCATGTGATGTGATGGGTTCGGTTGGGGCGGCGATGGGAGACGCTGAGCGTGCCATGGGGAAGGAAGAGAGGTATGAGATGAGGGGATGGAATTGACTAGTTTTTAGGTTTTGTTGTGTTTCATTTTTTCTTTTAAGCCCTTAACTTAGCTTCATGATTTTAATGAACCCTTAAAAATTAAAATGTGTTTCCTTACAAAATATGTTACATCCTTTTCTTAATTGCATGACACTAAATGAAAATTGTTGTGACACTAAAATTAAATGACGGTATTATTTGAATTGACTACACCTATTTTAATGCCATTAGCATGAGTGCCACCAAGATGTGATTGATAGTGTCATTTATGAAAAATGACACAATATGTTCAACATACAATGTCATTTTCTCAACAAATTATATCAATCGAATGCCACTATAAATCAAATGACACTATATATACATATAGTGTCATTTATAAACATAATGCCATTATCTTGATGCCACTAATTGACATTTTTCTTGTAGTGAAGGTGCAAGAAATGAAGTGAACTATCATCTCTAGAAAGTTATGTAATTCTGCGATTGAAACTCAAAATTCTTGCCTCACTCATGTACTAAAAAACAATTAAATTAAAGAAGATGTATTGTGTGAGACGGTTTCACACATAATACGGGTTTGGAAATGAGTTTGCCCCTCCTCGCCCATTAAAGGGCAAACTATTTATTCTCTCAATCAATGAAATCCGTCTCATGTCTGAAACCGTCTCACACAAGTTTTTTTCAAAACGAAAAGAAAAAACAAATGACTAGTCTGATTGCTGCAGAATATCTTGATGAAAGTGACAATTTCAGCAGCAATGAAGGTGTTAAATGAAAATTAAGGTCTTGGTTCCGAATGAATCTCTATCCTTGATTTCGCAACATGCTAGCGTTATCCTTCAAATGCATGTTTGTTTACGAAATCCAAGCTTCTGATTTTCCAAATCATACTCCATATAAAAATTCTGCTGTTGATAATTCCCAATAATAATTGATGGCCCAAGCTTTACATCTTCTGATGAAATATTCCGACTACTTGATACAACTGTCATACAAACAACATCAGTACCAACAAAAGAAAACACATCAGCTACGGGCAGACCCATTTTCGACCCGCCCTTAAATTGAAAGACCAAGTCCGGAATGATTATGGTATCCGACCCGATACATTAAAAACAGGGTCTTAAACCCGTTTCATTTTCTACCTCAAGAGCTCTTTCATATTTTGACATTTGCTTTTCAAACTCTTTTGCCACAGGTTCAAATGCTCCACTATCCATCATCGTGAATGTTGTACCCGAATCCACAATGGTCCCACCATTTCCATCGGGTCCGGGTACTAGAATACTGTACGGAACTTTTACCACTTTGCCTCCGACTGTGATTTTCCGGAGAGTGATGTAATAATAGTCATGAAATGCTGAGTTGGATGTGGACGGGTTCTTGCGAAATGGGGTGTAGTTGGTTTTAGAGTCATCACCCGAATCCGACCCGGTTATCAAAACAAGGTCGCTGCTAATTGGGGCATCATCAAACTTATGAGACACTAGACAATACGAGAATTTCTTTAGACCCATTTGGATGGGTAAAGAACCCGGTCCACGCCCGAACCCTGCAATGCCGGTTGGTTGACGGGTTGAAGAAAAAGAGCACCCTACAGCAAAATCAGTCACTTTTTCCTCTGGAAAATCAAGGGTATCGGATAGTAATAAGCCGGTGGTCGAACCAGACCCGTATTGTATCAAATAAGGAGGACAAATCTGGCCATCGCTACACTGACCAACATAACCCGACCCGAACACCAAACCCGCATTTCTTGTTCTTGCACCCAACCACCATGGCAGAAGAAGAAAGGTTGGGAATAAAAGTGGGTATGTCTTTCGGGTCATTGTTTGAGAAATTGCAGTCGGAGCACCTGTACCGATGGGTGCATGGGAACACAAAACAAGGCTACTACCCGTATCCATGACAAAGGATAGGGCTTGTGGGGGAGACCCGAAGTTGAGAGAAAGAGTATCCACCATAGCTTTGAGGAAAGAGGGGGATTTATTAGTGTTTCGGGTCGGGTTTTTTAAGTGATGGGCTCTGGCGAGAGAGGAAGAAGTGAGATGGTTGAGTTTTTGCCATGGATTTGGGTTGGGGATGAAGGGGGAGTGGGAGAGTTTGAGGGTAATGTGTTCACGGGAGGAGAGAGAGAGGGTGAGGAGAGAGAAGAGAGAGATGAGGAAGGAAAATAGAGAAATAGAGAAGCCATGGGAGTGAATGTTGGAGTGGATGAGAGAGGAAATGTGATTATTATGGTGTTAGATTTTTGTTGTGTGGCTGCAAGGATTTTTTTGGGTATGGGGTGGGGGACAAATTTTACCGTTGCGTTGAGTGCATGTGATTGTTATGGGTTCTATACTTGAATACTCCCTCCGTCCCATCCGAAATAGGACGTTTTGCTATTTTGGGTGTCCCATTTGAAATAGAACATCCCAAAATAGAAAGCTTTTATTATTTTTTTTATTAGTAGGACCCACTTGTTATACTCACAACAACTTTTCATTTATTATTCCCCACCCACTTTCTCTCTCCGTCATACTCACAACACTTACTTTTCAAACAACTTTTTATAATACAAGATTATTATTCCGTAATACCCGTGTCGGGACAAAGAATCTTATTTCGGAGGGGACGAAGGGACTATAGTAATGAAAGAAATCTAAAATATTTTCCTTCTCGAGCTTGCTCCTGAGTTTTTTACGTACGGAGGAGGAAGTGAAAGGAAAGGAAAGAAAAATATTGTAGATTTTCCCTCCTACATAATCCTCCCAAAACTAGGAAGAAATGGAAAGAAAATCAAAGGTTGTACTTCCCCCGTCTCAAACTTATCGCTACTTATTTCCTTTTTGGGCTTCCCATGCTTATTGCTACTTACCCAAAATGTTCAATTTCCTCTTTCCTGCCTACTCACAACAACCATCCACTAACTTATTTGCTCTCTCCTACTCACGCACAACATATACTTTTCCAACGTATTTTCTTAATCCCCGTGCACTCACTTTTAGTAGCAATAAGTTTGAAACGGATGGAGTAATTGTTGGTCCCAGAGGGCAACAAGGGTATAGAACTGCTAGAGGGGGGGGGGAGTGAATAGCGGTCCAAACTTTTTCCAAAATACCCTTAAAATCAACCGAGAGTACTTATCAGTTTGGCCAACTGCGGTTCAAAGCACAAGAACCGAACTGATAAAATGCACAGCGGAGTTTGCGGTTTGGCCAAAATAGGATAGTTAAAGAGTTTGGGCGGTTTGACTCAGGTTGAAAAAAACACTATGAGCAACTGAATAGTTAAAACTTAAAGTTCAAAGGAAAACACAATTCATCTTTCAAGTCACTTCGTATAAGGAAGGAGTTACAAGAAACCACAAACAAGAAAGATAAATAACAAGACAGAAAATAAAGATCAAACACACAAATTGAAGAGGTTCATTCTTAAATGAACTGCGTCCTCTACCTAGATGTTAGTCTAGGATTTTCTAATAGCTATGAGACTTGTATTAATAGAGGAGGTTTTAAAGATGAATCTAAAACTCTAAACAATAAGTCTAACCTAAGCTATAATAACAACCGGTGTTTTCGAAGTATATTATTAGACAAGAAATAGGCATGAAATATATAAGTAAGTTCCATCATGACATTGCTTGATTTGGAGTCCAAGAAAAGAATGTCAACTCTCCCATCATACTCATCTCAAATTTACCTTTCATAAGCTTCTCAAACTTAACACACATAGTTTCATTAGTAGAACCGAAAATAATAACATCAACATATATTTGAACTAATAATGAATGACACTTTGTGTTTGGCAATAAAATAAAGTTGTATCAATTTTACCTCGAGAGAAGCCTTGCTCAATAAGAAATTTAGTAGAGTGTCATACCATGCTCTTGGAGCTTGTTTGAGTCCATATAAGGCTTCTTGAGCTTGAAGACATGATTAGGATATTTGTTGTCTTTAAATCCTGACGGTTGAGCTACATAAACTTCTTCTTATAATTCACCATTCAAAAATGCACTCTTCACATCCATTTGATATAACTTGAATTTCTTGAAGGGGGCATAGGCCAGGAACAATCTAATGGCTTCAAGTCTGGCTACAGGGGCAAAGGTTTC
>JAOWBW010000922.1:431184-499128 GCA_026119855.1 Campanula takesimana
TTTGGTAACTGCATGTCATGCAAATCATATCACCCATACCTCCTAGGCATTGTGCATTTGTAAAGCATGAGAATCCACAGGAGAATCGGAGTTACAAATTTGGCAAAAGTAAAGATTCAGTGGCCTTTTTCTGCTTCCGGGGGTCCATCCACACCTACGGGAGGTTCAATAGGAAGATATGCAGAACAACATGTCCAAGTGCGTATAGGTTGTTTTTTTTGCATTGGATTCATCTAATTTCTAACCGGGATAAGGTCAACACTCTCCACGATTTAACTGGTCATTTAAGACAGAAGCATAATCACCCATAGCACATCACACCGTTAAAAGACACTTACATTTACTATTTAGAAACTCTGTTGGTTTGGTATTCATGTTGGATGGCTTCAAGGAGCAAAAGTAAGGGTGTCATCAACGAATGAAGACGGTATGTTAGCAACAAAGATGAGCCTCTGTCAATCTGGTGATGATATCTAGGCTTACCCTATGACCCCTGCCGATCTGGTACGATATTCAGGCTTACCATACTCAGCTCTTGCATAATTATTCCATTATGATGTCTCAATTGGCAACTTCACTCCTAACCATTATGTAGCATGATACAAGCGTTATCACTAAATCTACATACAAGGTATTGCTATTTTAACAAGGCTTATATACATTTTGTGGGTGTGATAACTCGTTCCGATGCAACAACACATGAGAAGTTTAATAATAATGATAAAATGTCGAACCAGAATGGAATATTCATAACGGACTCGCTAACAACTAAAAGGTTTTATTATTTTGAGGGTTGTCACGCAGATTGATATAGCCAAAGCATTGAAAAAGCTACGCATGTTAATAGGGTTCGGGGTCAAGTTACGATAGAAGAAAAGAATATAGTGATCACTCCTTATCGCCCAACAGATCAGATTTTCTATCATGATGGGGGAGTTTGTGTGCGCGTGTTTACGAGAATAGAGAGAAGAAGTGGGAGCATAGGTAAGGAAGATGGGAGAGAAAAACTGTAGGATGATCACATCATCCTTAAATCAAGAATCATCATTGAATGTGTCAATGTAATGGACTAGTTCATCATTAGAGAGTAATAATGATCACAAGACATCATAACTAAAGCATAGTTATATCATGATTAAAAAGGCGTAGATAATATAACCTAGATCTAGTTTAGGTTTCGAAGAAACCTAGATCATCATAGGTTTAAGACATGTATTGAATGTAATAAAATCCTAGATCTAGCACGAATATATGAATAAACTAGGTCTAGCAATTATTACGAAGAACATAGTACGAATACGTTTAAAACGTTCCCAATGATTCAAGGCCGGTGTAGAGTCCTTCCTAGGACTTGAACTAGCTTTGGAAGAGGTTTTGGGAGTGTTTGGAGAGGAAATGAGAGAGTTTCATCGTCTTGTTGTAGAAACTCGGGGAGGAAATTTGTGATCAGAACTGAGGACCTGATAGCCTATTTATAGGATTATGGAGTAGGAGAAAGTGGACGCCCGGCCAAGGTAAAATGTGGTCGCGCGGCGAAGGTGATCCCTTGGCGTGGAAGGCAAGTTTTGGATAGATCTGATTTTTGTTTATTCCGGGATTTGGTCTATCTCCTAGCTAGATACGATCAGGACTCTAAAACTTCAAGTACAGGCTTTCTGGGAACCTTTTTTTAGGTCCTTTGAAAGTTCTAAATGCCTACGAGGTCCTTAGAGGTTCCTAGGGGTTTTTTATCGTATTTTTCAGGTCGGATACTTACACTGGGTCATCTCTTAAGTGCTTAACCTTTTGTGAGTCGTTAACATCGTGTCATAGCCTTAGTGCTACAAGACTGTTTATTTTATTACCCTCGCTTAGTGACTTGTTGGCTTATTGCAGTTTCTTACCTTTTAGATTGTGTCATTAAGTTACATTGGTTCGTCTTCTCATTAATTTTAAATGAGTTGTTACATTAATACTTCTAATGTTCTATTAACAAAAATCTTCATAATTTCTCAATCATAGGATTAGGTTGTTATGTTGACTTGAAATTGATTGTTGCTGATGTACTAGAAGTTTATGCTGCATTATACTCCCTCCGTCCCAAAATGATCTTCACATTTGACTATTCAAACTTTTTAAGGATATGAACACTTGATTCACTAGTCATGTTTTGTTTGGCACTTTTAAGCCTAGGTTGTAGAAATGTGAAGAATTTTTTGGACAATGAAAATGCCAATGAGAAGATCATTTGGGTACGGAGGGAGTAGTTTGAGACTTTGTCTTCCTATTGTAATCTGAGTTCTATTAGCTTTTTATGGCAAAGACTGCCAGACCCTAGCAAACCTTGAAGTGCATTTTTTTTTTTTTATAATAACTGTCCTTATATTACCAGAATTAGAGGCAACATAGTCTCACCTTTAACATGGTATTAAATGAGTAAACCCATAAGACATGATATTGGGGTTTTAGTTGTCATTAGACATTTATAAGCTGAAGCATTTGGGTATTCTTTCCTTGACTAGGGATTATATGCTTTATTTCCAGCAGAGCTACTGGCCGTACTGTCAAATATACATATTTCCTCGAGTTAAAAGGTTGAGGTCTGGTTTTAGCTCGATTTCTCTTGGCCATATTAATAGTTGGATATACAGAACATTTAAGATAATTCATCCATTCATAAACAGAGAGAAATGTCGGTGCATATACACAATCTAACTAACCTTCTCAATCAAACAGGCCAGGGAAGAGTTATCCCGTTTAATTATTTATAGTTTCATCCCATTTCTGTAATAAGTGTCCAAGAAGTTACCAGTTAGATGTTTGAGAGTCTCAGATCTGAACAATATATTCAGAAGTTTAATTTTGAGTTACTACCGTATACTACCTCCGTCCCAACTCAATGTGCACACTTACCTTTTAAGTGGGTGTCGTTGATATGTGCACAATCCAAAAAAGGAAAGTTTTTTATTATTTTTATAATCTTCCACTCATTCTCTCTCTTCCTCCCAACCACTCATTATTCTCCACTCATTCTCTTTCTTCCTCTCAACCACTCATTATTCTCCACTCATTCTCTTTCTTCCTCCCAACCACTCATTATTCTCCACTCACAATACTTTTGAATATAAATAATCTCTCCTTAAATATTGTGCCAAACAGTAAAGATGCGTATTGAGTTGGGACGGAGGTAGTATTAGAAAGATTGCGATAAAAACATTATTGTTTGCATTGGCATATGTAGTTCAAAATCTGGTATCTGACTTCATAAACTTTCTTCTTTATTGCTATCATCCTTACCCTTCTGCATGTTGTAAAGACTTAATCATAACGCTTTATTTATACAGGTAACAGTTGGGGACGGTAGCAGCAACGTGTGAGTGATTGTGGCACGCTTTTCCAGGCCCTGGCTCAGGTTGAGGCTTGGGTACCAATGTTTTTATTTTTATGTAACGCTTCTTGATGATCTTAATTGTCTTCGGTTTGTAGTCACTTGAGCTAGCTTTCATGTGTAAGACTTGATTTATCTATACAGCCTATTAAGGCTGCCTTTGTGTGTGATTTTTGATGAGATGGCTGTAACTTGCAACTGTTGATTCTTTTTCAATTAGTTGTGTCTTCTTTTTTTCTTTCTTTTTTTCTCTGATGAGTTTTGGATGCAGTCACTTAAGAATACGCTTCCCTTCTGGAACCTGCTGTGAAATTATTGCACTATGATTACTTTTATTATTTACACTTATTTTGGGACGGACCAAATTGGTAAGAGGGGCACTTAGTGATAGTGAGCTGAAAATTTAAGCTCATAGACCACAGTAAGCAGTAGAAACACAGACCAAAGTAATAAAACCGATTTACGATTAAATTAACTAATGTAAGCATGAAACATAATAAAAAATATTTGAAATAAAAAAAAAAAATTTCAGCTAATGAATGAAAACATAAAAGGGAAAAAAATCCTCCCCCAAATAAATAAATCTCAAGTGTTTTTGTCTATAGTTCATCAAAAGCTTCTTCATCTTCTTCAGAACCAGCATCACCCTTACTGTCATAAGCCTTCTTGATAATAGGATTAAAGACAGCCTCCAACTCCTTCATCCTCTCATCAAACTCATCTTTCTCCGCGTCTTGGTTTTCTTCAAACCATTCAAACGACTCTTCCAACGCCTCTTCACCTTCTCCTTATCATCCTCATCAACCTTGTCTCCAATCTCATCAATACTACTCTTCACATTATGCATATACGCTTCGAATTTTGTTCTTTGAATCAATCTTCTCTTTAGCCTTTCTATCCTCCTCTGCAAACTCCTCTGCCTCCCTCACCTTCTCCTCTATCTCCTCCTGACTCAAACGACCCTTCTCGTTAGTAATTGTGATTGATTCCGTTTTCTTCCAGCTTTATCTTCTGCTGTCACGTGAAGGATTCCGTTAACATCTATCTCAAATGTAACCTCAATTTGAGGCACTCCCCTTGGTGCTGGCGCTATCCCTGACAGATCAAACTTCCCTAGTTCATGACAATCTTTCGTTAAGCTCCTTTCACCTTCGTAGACCTATAAATTTTCAAACCAAGATTAGACAAAAATTTAAAAACAAATAATTAAAAAAAAAAAATACTCGTATTAATCAAGAAACATACCCTGATTGACACTGTGGTTTGCTTATCTTGGTAAGTAGTGAAATTTGAGACTTCTTCGTTGGTATGGCGGAATTTCGTGGGATCAACTTTGTCATAACTCCACCAGCTGTCTCGATACCCAGACTCAATGCAGCCGCATCAATCACGAGTATATCTGTAAAAGAAAAAAGAAGAAGCATATATTAGCGTTTTGAGGTCCGTTTTAATCCAAATTATGAAGCTGCATTATTGTTCAAGTATTGTTCAAAAAGAAGCACTAAATTAGTTTAGTTTACCTTTGGTTTCTTCTCCTCCATCGCCTCCAATGATCGCACCTTGAACTGCAGCACCATACGCAACAGATTCATCGGGGTTAATACTCTTGCTCGGTTCTTTCCCATCAAAGAAATCCTTCAAAAGTTGTTGAACTTTAGGAATCCTAGTACCCCTCCAACAAGCACAATCTCATCAATATCCGTTTTCTTCAACCGTGCATCATCCATAGCCTTCTTAACAGGCACCATCGTCCTCTTAAACAAGTCCATATTCAACTCTTCAAACCTAGCCCGAGTCAACGTCTCTGAAAAGTCAACACCATCAAAAAGCGACTCGATCTCCACCCTAACTTGGTGTTGGCTACTCAAGCCCTCTTGGCTCTCTCGCATTCTTTTCGAAGCTTTCCAAGTGCTCTATTGTCTTTACTAATGTCTTTGTTGTACTTGTTCTTTATCAACTTAACAAAGTAATCCATCAACCTATGATCGAAATCTTCGCCTCCCAAATGGGTGTCACCGTTTGTAGAAAGAACCTCAAAAACACCATTATCGATGCTCAAGATGCTTACGTCAAAAGTACCACCACCAAGATCGAAAACCAAAACGTTCCTCTCTCCTTTTTTAGTGTTCAAACCATAAGCAATGGCTGCTGCAGTTGGCTCGTTTATTATACGAACCACATTGAGCCCTGCTATCGTCCCTGCATCCTTGGTTGCCTGCCTTTGCGCATCATTAAAGTAGGCTACACACACAAAACAAAAATAAAAATAATTAGCATCTTAATTATAACAAATTACAGTATATCAAAATTTATGAATCGGAGTTGTACCAGGGAACAGTGACAACGGCGTCTTTGACTTTGTGTCCTAAATAAGATTCGGCCGTTTCCTTCATCTTGAGCAACACCATAGCACTGATCTCCTCAGGGCTAAATACCTTGACTTGACCATCTTTAGTCTTGACTTGTACGTATGGCTTTCCATCCTTGTTCACAACCTTATAAGGCAACATCTTCATATCTCTCTGTACCTCTGCATCTTCAAACCTAAAAAAGCGTAAAAGAAATCAATACCAAATCTAATTTTATGACAAAAAGACGTACGAATATGAACTCAATGAGATTCATCAAGAAACCAGCAGACGACTTACTTTCTTCCAACAAGCCTCTTAACATCAAAGATAGTACGTTGAGCGTTAAGAGGCGCTTGATTCTTTGCAGCTTCCCCGATCAAACGTTCATTATCAGTAAAGGAAACCCATGATGGGGTGATCCTATTTCCTTGATCATTGGCTATAATCTCAACGTGTCCGTTCCTATAAACACCTACACAAGAATAGGTTGTTCCAAGATCGATTCCTATCACCGATGAACCTCCTCCTCCTTTTTTGTTGCTATCAGTCTCACCCGATACCGAAATTCCCACCATAAATCCTACAATATGCAATAACAAGGTGAATTGTCTGGTCTTAAGTCAGTAGATTAATCTTAACAAACAAAAATAAAAGTTTACCTGAGACAAGGAGAAGAAGGAACAAGAAAGCCGAAAACATGTTCATTGTTGTTTTAGATTTAGACCAAGAGTTTCTTGAATATTGATTTTAGTTGCATGGGGAGATTGAGAGAGGGTTCGGGTATTTATATGTTATTGGTGGTTCAAATCCTAGAAAAACAGTGTTTGAACCAATAAGAGATTGCCACGTATGAACTATTTGTTGTCAGATAATTAGGAGTCTAAATAATTATGGATTACTAGTTTCATTCCCGCTAATTCCTTTCCGTCCCAGGTTGGGTTTCTCTAATCTTGGTTCATAACAAACTAATTTTAATTTTAATAAAAAACAATTATTACTACAACTTAATCAACTTAATGTAATGATGAAACTATTAAGTTCGCTTTTAATTATTCTTCTTTCTCTTATATTACTTCATTTAATAAATCAATCAATTAAAATAAAAACAAGTTACAAATGTAAGTGTAAAATAGATATTTGAATGATTTTGACACAAAATGACTATTATGTTAGACTATTTTTTTTTTTTCAAAAAAAACAAAATAATTATTTTAGACAAAAAGTCCATCTTATTTTAAGGTTTAATTTTTTTTTTTAGCAAATGAGTGTCACATCTAAGATTCAAAATCCAAAACTAAAAAATACTCCATATGTTCCGGAATAAATGTCCTACTTTCCATTTTCATTTATCCCAAAATAAATGTCGTCTTACTAAAAATAGGGTATGAAGTTTGGTGATCTTCCTATACTACCCATTCTTACAGGCACACAAGGATTGCAATGTTATATCAGGTGTCACTCTACCATATACTAGTAAATAGATTGGGGTAATCAAGGAAACATAACTAAAAGCTTAAAAACATTGACTTGTCAACTATGACATTTATTCAGAGACAGATAGAGTAAAAAAGTATTTTTTTTATTCAAGACCTCCACTAAAATAAAAAGAGGTCTTTTACACACTCAACCGATACCAGTAGATGAAAAGGTCTTGGATGACTCAATTTTAGTTGTTTGAAGGTAAATTAACCACCAACTTGGAACAGCATGGACAAGAGTTTGTTAATTATGCGAAAGTTCACTTGTTAGTCAGTTGTAGTTGTAGTGTTTAAGCATATGATTTTAATTGATTAAGCATCTTAATCTTAACACCAGTAAGTGGCAATGCATTAATGATGATGATTACTCAAACAACTAAAAAGATTCAGATCCAAATTTATTGTGTACGACTTTCATGTACTACCAAACTGACAACATAATCCACCTATACTATAATGGATACGAGTACTCTGACAATATAGATCCAGATGCAACCTAAAACACTCTGTTTTATTACATTTCAAGGAACCCTCGAGGTAAGTAAAACCTCTCTGCACTCAAAATGCTTACCTTTAGGTACTATGTACATGTAGTTATATTTATATACGGACGTATGTATGTATATACTATACTCTCTATAAAATACACCCCTTACTAAAAGTAGGGCTGTAAATTGTTTTGTTCGAGCTCGAGTCGAATTGAGCTCGCGAACAACTCGAGTCGATATCAAACTCGAGTTTTAACGAGCTGAGCTCGAGCTTAGGTTTTTTTTTCTATAAAATATGTTTTTAACGAGCTTATCGAGCCGTTTGAAAACAAAAATTCAAGTTTAACGAGCTTATCGAGCCGGACTCGAGTTTTTAACGAGTCGAACATGGTCGGCTCGATAACAAAACGAGCTTTACAATCTGTTTGAGCTCGAGCTTTCACGAGCCAGCTAGGTTCGTATAACAGCCCTAACTAAAAGTGTGGACATAGGAGGACTCCAGCCCCAACACACCTCCCTCCCCCCAATGAGAAGAGTATTTTCAAAACATCTGAACACTGCAAGAGCATCTTTCGAAACGGAAGTGTTACTAATATATCAACAGGACCACCTACATAATTTTGAGAATTCAAAGGCTGACAACTCAACACGAAACATCATATATCCCCCAACCAAGTGAGTGTTTTACGAGCATTTTTTATAGACATGCACCACAATCTTGTATTTGATGCATGTGGAACCCACCCCCTATAAGTGAAAACTCTATTAAAATTAAAAACAAAAAAAGGTCAAAATAGCAGTTGATCGGAATCACAAGACAGCAGACTAACGAGATACAAGTCCTAAATGAAGAGAAAGGGGAACGGGAATATGAAGCTACAATCATCCGCATTGTACTTGTTCCTAACACATCGATCGCCTAACCAAACAAGCTAGCTCATCGGTTTCAAATGTTTTACAACAGAATCCTGACTGCAGAAACATACAATTATTCAAGAGACTTGCATTGATACTTAACAACAGAAGATGTTGGAAATAAACAGGGAATGTTTCGGGGGGTCAAATGCAAGCTAAAGGCAAAGTACCTTGCTCAGAGAACCTTACAGGTACAACATCATAAACATTATCATATTCATACCTACAAATATTCACAGAGATCAAAATGACAAAAAAATTGAGACAACTAAAACCTCAAAGGCACAAAGCTCTTACAGTGCCCGGCTAGTAGGAATTTCGCACTCTTAAAAGCATATACGCCTGGAACTAAATCACAGAGCAGATGCGTATCACCACCCAGCATTCCAGGTGACAAGGAACGGGGTGTAAGAAAGCATTATAGCAGAGTAGAAGCAACATTTGCATCAACCGTACACCCCGTATGTTTCAAGCCAAGTCCAAACTCAAAATTGTCTGTTTCCTGATCGTCCTTCAAGTATTCGCAAATACCCCCTTCCCTCTTGCTTGAAAAATATCAATTCCTGCCTTACCTCGAGCACATAACTGAAACAGAGGCAAATAATATCTGAATAAGATCCAGGTATACACAAGAAAATAATTCAACAAAGATACCATAAAACATGAAACACCGCAACAAATCCAGGATAAATGAAGCTTAGGTAATCAAAAGATAAGGTTCCACGAGCATGATAGGTTTGCATCATACAGAACAAGTTAAAGCAGCTTTCAACGAAAATGTCAGCACACACTTTTTACAGAATCAACATTCCAAATGAACCTATACTGCTTTACATAACCCACACATGATACTGACTTTACTAGTTCACTAATCAATCAAAGAGACGGAAGACGTTGAAAAGAAAATGTAAGGGAAACAAGTAGACAAATCCAAACTCTAAAGCGTATTGTAAGCAACTGTAATCATGGTGAGCCAATTCAAATGATACAGAGTGGTAACAAGACATAGCATGAATATATCAGTATAGATCACTCAAAATATGCAAACAAAAAAAAAAAAAAAAAAACAGAACACCCACAGCCATACAATTACAAATGCATAAAAACCATGATTGAGAAGCTTCATGAAGTGCATCAAATTGACAAGAGACGCTCAAAAAAGAAATGTACCTCCATTGACATGGGCAACCCTTTTAAAAGGAATTCATCTCAAGGCAATAAGTTCTCCTCTTACCAACATCTTCGCAGCAGTCCCATATGGTTCCTCGAATGCACTTGAAACCCATGAGCTATCAGACACCATCTCCTTCTTCTGAGCTGATTGCTCGCTAGGCCTAATAGCTACCAATGTGGCTCCTTTCAGCACAGTCCCGTCCGGTAATTCCAAATGTGGTGCATACCATAACCTCATATTCAAAGCCGGGACAAGTGTTCGTTTCGAGGCAGAAGAAGCTGATAATGGCTTCACCCTCAACTCCTCTAACTGATCCTTGTTCATACACAAACCCCTTGCCCATCTGCATCGGTCAATACCAATGAATCCAAAGTCTTGTGCTCTGCAATTATTGGTTGAAGCAAGTAATGCCTCGCAGAAGCTGCGATTAACGAACTGATGGTCCATACTACCCTTAATTTCAATCCACCATTGGTGTAAAACGATTCGGGTATGCTCCCATTATCATCGTTTGTGTTTGCAGTTACATTGTTGCAAATCCCCTCAACAAGATTGGGGTTGAAATGTTGAATTGGTTTGGGGTAAATGACTGAAGAAGCACCCAGCATCACGCAATTGTCGAGTGTGGATCCGAAATCAGCCCTCCATTTCAACAATACATCATCTTCAATACCTAATTCCCCACTGGGAGTCAATCTTGAGGAATCGAATCTCATTGAAGTTCTTCAATACCTGAGTTGGGGAATGGTGGGTAACACCACCATCGAGATCCGCATCATCGTCGTTGTTACCAACAGACAAAAAAGATGATGATGAAGAGGGCGATGATGATGATGATGATGAGGAGGAGGAAGAAGAATTGGACGAAGATCTTTTGGGACCCAGGAATTGACCCAACGCCTGGATGGGCTTAACTATTCCACCGACGACAAGGCGGAAGAGGGTGGAGAAAGGGCCGCGGACCTTGTCAGAACCGCCGCCGGACCACCGGAGGAATCGTCGTCGGAGATGACGCAGTCGACACGAACAACGACGTTGTCGACCTGAGGAACAAGGGTATGGAAACGACGGGAAACAACGCAGCAGCGACCCAACGCCTTGACATCTTCGATCTTGTTGAAAACCAAAAGGAGTATAGAATCAGGCAAGCGGTCAAAATGATCAATACCGGCAGCGGAAGTCATAGAACAGCTGTAGTAGGGTTCCGGGTAGATTTTGTTGGTCAGATCTAGCCTGAGAGAAGACATAATACAATATCTGTATAATTCAATAAATACAAAGAAAGAAAGAAAAACAAGATTGGAGATCTGGGAAAGAATTGAATGAGAAAAGAATCAATCAGATCGAATTGGGTAATAAAAGAAATGGAAAATGGATTAATCTGATGTTTGTTTTGTTTGTTAGAAGAAGAATGGGAGGGAGATAGATAGATGTGAGTATGTGGAGATGATAAAGACAGAGGAAAAGGGAAAGGGTGGAGGAGATGTATCCACGGATTTGTCTTACAGTGAAGCAAAACTGAGAGCAACAGTGAGAGTTGAGAAAGGGCTATCAATCATGCGCCTTCGGGATATTAATGTGTTTAGTGTGTGTGTGTGTGTGTGTGTGTGTGTGTGAGAGAGAGAGAGAGAGAGTGTGTTTTTTTAGGGAGAGCACACAAAAGGGTGTGGGTTTTTTTCTCTTTTTTTTTTTTTTTTTTTTTTCTGAAAGAAAATAGTCAATTTATCACTTTTTTTTTTTTTTTTGAATTGTAACTATACCATTTATTTCAAGGCAATTGTCATCGTTTACAAATTCCTATGGAATCTATTACAGATCTATGGCTCTAACTATTACAAGTTCATACCCCTACTGGAACCTATTAGGGCGAATGATACTTGCCCTACAGCCTAATCTCCCATTGACGTCGCCATCTGGTCCTGCGCCATCTTGAACGATCACCTGCGGGCACAACTACAGCCTAATCTCTCATTAACGTCGCCATCTGGTCCTGCGCCATCTTGAACGATCACATGTGGGCACAACTGACCCCTATGGGGCATAGTAACACAAGTTCACCACAAACTCCCCGGAGGGAGGCGAACTGGAACCTCCATTATGTGGAGGCCACTTGTTATTGGGGAAGGGGTTTCGAACTTGAGACCTCCCGAAGGAGATCCCAAGCTCTATGCCACTCGACCAAAGAGGCTTGGGCCAATTTATCACTTAAGCGCTCGAGTTATGTATTTTATTCAAGGTTCTAAAAAGCGCTAGCGCCGCAGCAGCGCCTAGTACCTAGGCGGAGTCTATACAGAACTTAGGCGGGGCCGAGAATTTAGAAAGAGTTATAATATTTTAGGCGGGACTTAAGCGTTTCATGAACGCCTAGCGCCTAGGCGGCTTAGACGGGCGTCTTTTAGAACACTGATTTTATTTAAATCATGTACAATAAAATTCGCTCACCTGGTGAGCGAATTGACTAACTAGAATCAAAATGTTTTTAATTTGACTTTGGACCGGAGGGAGTATATATTAGGCAGTGCGGGCCAAACGAAGCAGGTTCATTGTAATCTCAAACATGTCCCAAACACGGCGGGTTTAAAAAAACCTTCCCAAATTCTGCCTATTAGGGGCAGGTCAACGCGAATTGAGGAGGGGTTCGGGATTTTTGTCATCCCTACCTACTAGAAGGAACGATATGGGTTCAGTTCATTTCTATCTCATTCCGCCTGACCCCGACCAAATATCTGACCCCATTTTTCCCTCCCGTCTCAGATCGGCACTAGATCATCTGGGTATTCCGTTTCAAGGAATCCCAGATCCATTTTTCATTCTTTCGCACTTCAATGCTTCTACTCTTAATTATGGAAGTCGAGACAGTTTTCAACTTTATATAATTATTTATTTTAAATTTTAAGAAAGATGAAATAAAACTGGTGCAAAAAATGTTTGAATGATGGTAGTGTGGTAGCGGTGGTATTGTGGTGGGGTGATGTTGGTGTTTAATTTTGTTTCAGAGAGATGAAATGAAATTGATGTTTATGCCCTTACTTTTTTAATTAAATAACAAAAATGGCTATCACATGACATGCACATGACTAATTAGTGTTGAGGTAAAGAGAAACGATTTCAATTAAAATACCAAACAGACTCACTTTTCAAATGAAAATGCAAAATGAGATTGATAATATATTTGTGAGGGTAAACATGTTATGGCCTACTATTAATTTTTACGGATTAAAAAAATAGGTGTATGAACCAACTGACAGCGATTCGTCCGAGCGAACCGGCTTTTCGCCCATCACCAAGGGGAGGAAGTATGTGGTCCTCTAATGCTACCATGGCCCATCAAACAAAATCTTTGAGAAAAGTGCACAAACTCGAAATTCATTCATTCGATCAATATACTTCCATTTTATTGTAAAAATGAGGAATAAATCAACAAGTTGGAAATCAATGCCAAATACCACTACATCAATCAATCAGTCGATATTAAGCAAACAAAATCTGGTAGGAGTGTAGGATGATGACAGACAAAGCAAGGAGTCCTCAAAATAATGGTAATGATAGAGAGGTACAGGTAAGCAAATGGACTGATATTTTCTTAATTCACACCATATAATATAAAATTAATTCACACCATATAATATAAAAATAAGGGAATAAACCAGCAAATTATTTATAGGTCACTATAAATAATGTAACACAGTTGAGGTCCCCAGTTTGGTTACAAGTAAGGTATCTACAGCTATCATGGCTTACCATCATCTCTCTCTCTCTCTCTCTCTCTCTCTCTCTCTCTCTCTTCTTTCAGTGGTGGAGTCAGAAATTTTTGTCAATATAGGCAAAGTTACACAACAATAAAATTTCAACTGTATTTTTGTCAATGGGGGCAAAATAAAAAATCTAGTGTATTAATACTTTCATCTCAAAAGGGGCAAATTTTAAAAAAAAAAAATACACTAAACCCCAAAAATTTTGTAAATTTTGCACTAGTAAATTTTTGTTTTCAAAAAATCAATGGGGAAATTGCCCCCTTTGCCTTGTGGGTAGCTCCGCCTCTGCGCTCTCTCTCTCTCATCTTATTCACTTATTATTATTTCTTTCCAGCTTAAAGTTTTTAGATTTTTAGATTGTTTGAAAGAATTTTAAATAATAATTATAAATTAATTATTTATTTTTAAAAGTAAAAAAAAAAATTAACAGTACTTATAATAGTACTTATAATAGTGTACCGATAACAAGTTTTGAAACTTCACTTATTGCTCGAAGCATCTTCAGACAAACAACAAAAAGAGTTAAACCTTAAACTGAGTGGGAAGTATTTTTAATTGTTTTTACAAAGATTACGCTAGAGCATTGCAATGGTTGAACTTTTTCAAATAGATTTTTTATAATTTCAATGTGCCACATCTTCTTCAAGTCAACATATAGTTTTTTTTAACAATGGTAGAGCTTTTTACCAAATTTTTATGGCTCCACATTCAACATTAAAATAAAAGAAAAATAAAATTATTGTTTGATATTTAGTGGTCAACATTGAAGATTGGTGAAAATTAATGTAAAGAGCTCTTTGTAGAAGGAGTTGCTCCTTAGGGGAGGAGCTTTTTCAAAAACACTAAATGTTCCAGTTATATTATATTTATTATTTATTTAACTTTATCTTATTTGTACTCTTCATAATAAGATTATTATTATTATTTAAAATATGACATTTATTACTAAGAGAAAATTTGTTTATTTTTATAGGTGTTAAAGAGAGAGAGCCGCCTCTAGTTAGAGAAGCATATTTATTTAATTTTATTACCACACTATCATTAAAAAGTTTAAGCATTATCGTGTCTCTGCCGGAAGATGATACATTTACACTTGGTGTATAGAAAGATTCTATACACCACCAATATATGTGTGACACATGTAATTATCTAGCAATTGATCAACTTCCTAAGATGATACATTTACACTTGGCATTATTTTATTTGTAGTGTATAGGAAGGTTCCATACACTGTGTAAGTGTAGCATTTTCCGTCTCTGCCTTGTCTCCTTCATTTATGGAGGAACGCGCACGCACACTTAACTCTCTCTCTCTCTCTCTCTCTCTCTCTCTCTCTCTCTCTCTGGTGTCTCAGAATGCTAGTCTCCCTATTTTCATGGGTTTTACGAATGAACTTTGAGTAATAATTAAGGCTACTTTTAACTATTCTAATGAAATTTTTGAAATTGTTCTTGATACAACATTATAAATACTATTAATATCAATTTTTAGATTCACATTAACATAATTATAAGTAGGATTTATAACCGCTCAAAGTTCGCTCGTAGTAATAACAGAAAAATAGGTATTATCTTTCTGGGACGGAGGTAGTATTTTTCAATTAATTAATTAATTAAGATTTTTTAAAAACTTTTTCAACATACTATAATTACTTTCATTATTAGTATAAGTGGACAGTAGAACACTGGTTTTTAACCAATTTGGGTATTAGAACAAAAAAAAAAAATCGACAACAGGCAATTTAGTGGCCCTATTCAAAGTTAATGTTGACTCTCTATATGAAACATCACAAAATAGAATAATGGACTTTTTACCAAAAATTGAGGGAGTACAGTACAGCCAGATAAAAGACCTAAAACTTTCATCAAGGGTATTATTAAGCGAAAATAGTGCTTTAAAGTTTCTTCCAAATTCCTACAATGCATCCTAAAGAATGATGCAGCGAATGAAATATAATTCGTTGCAACTAGTTTCAGTACTACCTATGTCCCAAAATGAATGTTTAAATTTGCCGGATTTGCTTTAATAGCAATTTCTGACATTCATTTTGTGACAGATAACCTCATAATCATAACAAGAGGGTAAGCAAAATATCATCTAGAGTTTCAGTTCAAGATAAAATGACATCTATTATCTGCCTAAGAACTTCGGTTATGAGAATAATGCGAAATGATTTTACCTAAAGTGCAATTATAAGTTATAAAACAAAGAGCTTAAATATGAGAATAAGAAGCATGAGAGGGTGGAGTATCAGGAACATCAACTCAAGATTGAAGGATAGAAGGGAAGAAGCGGCACTTCGATGTCCAGAAACACTCTACAGAGAACTGAACTGTCGCTGCTACGAAAAAGAATTGCAATTTACAATCCCGGTTGAGTGGCGTTTTGCATATTGCAATAAACCTATCAACTATGTGCACCCAAATCATGCCGGCAAAAAAGAAGAATGGACGGTGAAAACTACTACCTCTGTCCCAATGATAGTCACATGGTCAATACAATACAAGTAAACTTTAACCAAATATTAATGTCCTTTCTGATATTGCTATTGATAAATAATTAAGTGGTTTATCAATAACAATTTTAGAGTTTCATTGAGACGATTAGATTGACATTAATGTTTGGTCAAAGTTCACTTGTGCAGACCATCAAAAATCAAATGAGGCTATCTTTCCGGGATCCGTGACGGAAGGAGTATAACGTATCCAGACGACTACTCGTCTCATTGGAAATTTGAAGGAAGTTGGTAGGAGACTATAAGCAGATGAGATCCAATTATGAAAGCATAGGAAGACATATCAAAGTCTACCAAAAACTTCTTCAATTGGGGACTACTAAATTAAGAATAGCTGTTGAACTTGCCAGGAATACAGAATTCCCATCTTAATGCCAGATGGAAGAAGGTACAGAATATATTTTGCTCAACTTTTTTATTTCAAAATACAGGAATCCAATAATTGCCCATAGCAGACTATATCCTCATAAGAGAGCAGGCACACATAGAGGACAAGAGACGTATCGGTAGCTTTTATGGATATGATCTAGTTTGAAATAGATATGAATAAAAATAAGAGAGTCCCAATATTTACAACTCGATGCAAATAAAGGGTAGTAAATACTGGGACCAAGGGTGAGAAAAGAAGCAGCACAGCGGAAGTCAATTGCCAATACAACAGGGACCAAGGGTGCTAAGAAGTATGATCATAAACAAGTGCAGATCTTTTTGTACATACCAAACAACAGATCTTTGTAAAGAGACAATCAGAATTATTATTAGGTACGGCCATCTTAATTTTCACATTTTAGTTTTTAGCAAATGTTTGTCCAAACTCAATTAAGAGATGACTAGAGTGTAGATACAAGATCTGGAATGTTATAGTTCAGGAAACAACATTCTAGTTCGGAATCAACTCGCATGCCAGGTCATAACTTCAAGAAAGAACATTCTGAAGAAGAGAAGAGTAGAAGAATGAATAGCAAAACTGAAAACCGACAATACTTTATGGCTCGATAATGTTTGTTTTGGCAAGAACATCAAGTTTATAGATACCAAAATCATTATCGGTAATAGAACTGAACCCACATAAAAAACCAAGGATAACAACTGTTAAACACGACTGCTGAAAGAAGGAAAAGATCCTAATGTGTTCTATAATACGCGGATGGATAGAGACTAGCAAACAACATAGGCAGAACACTATTTCCTGAAATTAGAATCAGTTGTGAATCTCCAAGATAACCATCAAAGGTTTTGAAGAAGCGAAGCCTAAAGGACTATAACTATATGGAAACATATGAAGGAATCAGCCCCGGAAAAAAATGACTTCACCTTAATGATACATCCTCAAAATTTAGGCCGCCGTTATAAAAGCCTGAATCAAGTTTTTATCATCACATAGGGAATGCGAAATAAAATTCTCTAGCAATGGAATACACAAGTGATACTAAGGGGTGGACCCCAACTGGCATATCATATCCATCACGGATCCCAAGGAAGACTTTTGCTCCCTCTAATTGGATGTACTTCACCAGAATCAAAAGTTAAATTATAATATTAAATATTCCCTCCGTCCCAAGTCCCAAAATGATCTTCCTACTTTTTTGCCGTTATTACGAAGGAACTTTGATCAAAAATTTTAGGTTGATTTGATAATACTAATGAAAATCTAAAATTTGTTATTGATACACCATCAATAATACTATCAATAACAAGTTTTAGTTTTTCATTAGGACAACTAATTCAATCCCAAATTGTTGCTCCAAATTCTTTGCGAAAAAGTAGGAAGATCGTTTTGGGACGGAGGTAGTACAAAAGATTGAAGGAGATTTACCTTGCGGATAGTATCAATGTTTGCTCCGCTTCTACCCATTACTTTACAGACAGCATGAGCAGGGACCACCATCTCAAGGATTGAAGGCGGAGGCAATCTGTTTTAGGAAACGTTATCGAGTCATAAGATCAAATGTTGAAGCAAACCAAGAAAAACATAAGTCTAAGCAGAATTTTTTTATGCTAACCCTCCATAAAACTTCGATGAATGTGAAGACAAAGATCCATAGCCACTATTACCCATCTTTTAAAGAAAATTAAAACAAAGGCACATCAGTAATGGAGATGAGTAAGTTTATAAATCCCAAAAATCTATGGATCGCAAACCTATAAAGCATCCCCCTCACTCAAGTGAAACCTCCTCTCACTCACTAGACACCAAGAATCTATGGATCGCAAAGGAACAATCTTCAGATACGGGCCATTTGAATTGCATTGGACAACGCTGGATCCCTTAAATCACTTTCCCAAATAAACAAATCAAATTGTATGCTTAATGAGATCCCACACTCGAGACTCTTTTCAAGTCTTTCTTACCACTTTAGAATCACCTCCATTACACCATCATCGAAAGCAAAGACGATACACATCCCCAACTCATGCAAAAATAGATCCCTAAAACAAGAACCAGGTGGACCACAAATAGAGGTGACTCATTTACCTTTAAAATCCAAAAGAAAAGAGAGGAAGAAAACCCATCAACACTAACAAGCGACTTAGTAACATGGCACTGAGACCGACCGCAATAGAATGAAAGTAAATTTGAAAACTACACCCCTAAATAACACAAACAAAGCAACCATCTAAAGAGCCTTGAACACTTCAATAAACACCACCTACAATTCATCTTGCAAAGTTGATCCTTCACACGTGGTATCTTGCCAAGTACCCTGAGACAAGAATGTATACTTGATGACCACGTACATATACATACGCGTATAAGGTATATGTATATTTTCTTGGTTAAACGTCATCCCAACTGAGAAGTTAAGAATAACTGCAAATGCAATCAAAACTATAATGCTTTTTAGTAAATGCATAGATTGTTTTTCAAATATTATTATAAGAATCTAAACATATATGAAATCTCGAGCTAGTCTTGTGGCGTCAAAATATTTCTTCTTTGAGGTCGTGGATAAAATCATAAACTAAGATAAGCTCAATGTATATTAAATTATAGTGTTCATACGATTTTAAAGAGCGTACATGACAAGATGCAAGCGACTCAACCCCTTACCCCTCCCTTCCCCCGACGACCCTTAACACCGGTTAGATATTTTGATGACAGTCTAACATTGCATTTTTAAAAAACATTCATTAATTTAAAAAACAAGGCCAAGTCATGCTTTCCATGCAAATTTTTAGTGGCATTGGAGCAGAATGTCTAACTAGCATATATTAGACAATAGAAAAATTGAATATAAGAAATACAATAAGTAATGAAGCTTCATTAAAGGACAGTGAGTTATTTTAAATTTACCCTACAAATTATTAATGGTGTAATTTTGAGTTGTTTATTGTTATTGATCTCTATTTTGTTATTGTAACATGCGTACAATAGGTTTGTTTATTATTTACCCTACAAAGTATTAATGGTCAAAAAAAAGTACACATAATTAATCACCCATCTTCGCGATATTTCAACTTGCACAAATTTCCTTTTTGGGTGTCATTGCCTCATTGATACATCTCACTTTCCTTAAATGTCCACCTTCTCTTTTTTTTATTTACCCTACCATACTTGTCATACTCACACACTTAAATTGTGAGTCTCACTCTCAAATCATCATACTCGCAACTTATTTCCCACTCACAATACTATTGAATATATATCTCTCCTTAATTCCCATGTCGGAGAAAAATGGTGCAAGTTGTTATGGAGCGGAAGGGAAGGGAGTATGGTTTTAAATTAGTTAACTACGATTGAAAATTTTATAAGGAAATTTGAAATGTAAAAGGAAAAAAAAACAATAGATTAATATTGAATACAGCTCAATCTGTATAACTGAATACATTGTGGTTAAAAGTGGGCTAAGAATAGGATAACAATTTAGAAGGAATTTTGAAATAGGGATGAAGAAATGTTATCAATACATTTATATTGGATACATCTTCAAGCCAAAACTTCTAAATTATTATCATAATTTTAGTCCTCCTTTTTTCCAACAAGTATTCAAGCAGAGTTTGAGTTGTAAAGATGTAATGTAACGACTATTAGCCATTACGTGTTGCCAAGAAACAAACTTTTCGTTATTTGTATTTTGCAATTGTGCTCTTGTGAAAACTAAACTCTCCATATTTTCAAGTATTGGAAGTATGGTTTGAACTTAAGTTAGTTAAATATTGTTGACAAATTCGTAAAAATTTGAAACATGGATAAGAAAATTTTCAATAACATTAATATTGAATACAACTCAAACTGTATTGAATACTTTGTGGTGAAAAGTGGGCTAAGATTAGGATAATAATTTAGAAGGAAATTTTGTAACCAACCATTTACATTGGATACATCTTCAAATTAATACTTCTAGAATTATTATCATAATCTTAACCCTACACTTTCCAACAAGAATTCGACACAGTTTGAGTTGTAAAGATGTAACAACTATAACCATTTCTTGTTTCCAAGACACAAACTTTTCTTTATTTCTATTTTGCAATTGTGCCCTTGTGGAAACTAAATTTATTTTTCTGATTTATATATATCAGAAGACAAATTTAGTTTCCAGATGAGAACAATTGCAAAGTACAAATAATGAAAAAGTTTGAGTCTTGGCCATTAGCCATTTCTTGTTGCCAAGACACAAACTTTATTTGTATTTTGTAACTGTGCTCTTGTCTAAACAATTGTTTTGTGGTTTCTATATCTCCATTTTATAGTTTCTGGTGCATAGGCAGAAAATTGGGAGTTGTCATCGATGCGGCCAGGTTATAAATGTGGAATATGTTCCAAGTCTTTCCCTAGTGGACAGCATTGGGGAGGCATGTGAGATCCCACCTTGCATTCCTCCTGTTCCCTCCAAAACCTGAAACCTCGTGTAATTCGAAAATCCAAGCAAAAGGGATCAACCATCAACATCTACTTGGGCAGACGAGAAATACAAGAACAGGATTCTGTCAACTAGATAATCCCAGTAAGTCTTCTTAACCCGTAATTAATCAGATTGTCGAGTTCTGATTCTGACATCCTTCCTGAGAAGGATCACCAAATTTTCATTTGGAAAACCATCTAGATATAAATGAAGGATATCCAGCAATCGAAGCTTAAGAAAGACCCCATATCAACGCAGAAATCTATTGATGCGATTTTAAACGCTAACATGATTGATACAAGATGTCAATTCAATAAAGCGAAAGAAATTTAGGTGTGTATAGAGGTGGAAATGGCGAAGGTGAGAGAGGGATGATTATGATGGAGATGCAAAAAAAAGCATTCATGATTACGACCACATTAATCAAAATCAAATACAAGAATAAACGCTAGAACACATAAGAAGGTATTTCGATCTTTTCAAACCCAACATCAACAGAAGGAAACATACTTCCCGATTCAAGCTGATCAAGATGCAACCAACGGTAGATAGATGGTCGTGGAGGAAAAGGTGGGTAATGAAAATGTATCAGCTTATATCTAGCTCCAGTTATTAGCCTTGTATATGCCTTTAAATTGATATATGGAAGTTTTCAGCTTTTGTCAATCATATAGCCCTAGTGAGACTCCTACCTCCTCAATCCCCATGGAACCAATTGAATTTAAGGAAGCTGTCAGATCTTAATTTACCCACTCCTAGTGAAGATGACAAGATTAATTAGCTATAACTTTACAAACATGGATATTATGTTCTATCTTTGGCTTACTTTGCTGATAAAAAGGTTTATAGTATGTCGATTTCGCATAAGAGAGAGATATACAGATCAAGTTGTTATAGCACATTATTTTATCTGTGTATGATTCGTTTTAAGTTCTATTGCGAGCATTGTCATGCTTTTGTATTTAATTTTTAATGTAACAAGCTTCAATAACAACCCTTGTAGAAAGGCTCAAGTTGTAGAATAATTTTCTTTTTGTATTAATTCATTTGTCTTCAATTGTTTCTATTCACCTCGACACATGTTTGACATGATCAACACTTCTATAGATATTGGTGCTACCTGATTTGATTCACAAAGACGAAGATTAAATGCTTACGTTAGACTCCCCCTCCGCCCCCAAACTGAATGTCCTAATTTGTTTTGACACACAAATTAAGAAATTATTCTACTTCTCTAGGAGGCTACTCATTTCTTCCATTCTATCAGTCACAACGACCGATCACCAATATGGAACTCCCACTATTCTTAAATCGCCATGAACCTCACAATTTCATTGATACGGTTCTCCTATACTCCCCCGTCCCATAATAAATGTCACACTTTCTCTTTTGTCCTTTCCGAAATAAATGTTGCATGTCCACTGATAATTAACTTAAGTTTTGTTCAAATGTTGCAAGTATTATCATTAATTCCAGTTGTTCCACTTATGTAAAATGCAAATAGAACCTGAAAGGTGCCATTGTAAACCATACACTTCAGACTCTGTAGGTTGCACAATCTTGACTAAATGCCACGGATAACCAAGATTTAATAGTAGTTTATGCTTAGACTACAAACACACATTAGAAGTGTATAAAATCTAAGCTGAAACAGAGCTATATGCATGCATCGAGTATTCCAACAATGATAGATTACAAATTTACAATCTTAAGGACTTGTATAGACTCCCCCCCCCCCCTAATCTATTTATCATAAGTTTTGGTTGTTATGCTTGTGATAGAATAAATTATTTATTTATCAACATTTATAATGATTATCTTTGTTAGTAAATCAGACCCAAAAGATAAATAATAATAATGAACGCAAATCAACACAGAATATACGTGGTTCACCAATCTCTATTGGCTGCCTCCACGGGCAAAGGGAAACAAATATTATTATGGCGGAGAAACAATTACATGAGGATAATCACACTAATCTATGTTAGCATGAACTTTGATCACAAAGTTCCTAGCTATGCAAATCCCTAGATCTAGAATCACTGATATCTCTCTCCACGTCAATTGAATCAAGCACACAAAAATACTACTTTATGGCTAGTATTTATTGGGATTTTAGAGACCTAATTAGGAAGATAGAAGGAGTCCTTAATTAAATCCCAAAAAGGATTTAACTACTTTCCTTTTTCTTCTCAAATATGATTTATTCAAAGTCATTTACTCTAACAATCTCCACCTTGACTTTGAATCTCCCATAATAATTCAGATGTACGAGCTTCCGACATAGCCTCCACCTTGAGCCATATCCCTCGTACCAGATTTTCAACCTTTGCCTCAGTTTGTCTTTCGTCTAAGACACTAGATTTGTCCTCCGGATAACCAGATTTTTCGCGCGCGCCATGTATCTTCAAGACACTCAGAATTTGCCTCACCAGGCAAACAACTTTGTCCTCTAGACAATCAGATTTTCTGCATGCAATGTATCCTACAGACACCCAGAATCACCCCAACGGGCGACTAACAGTCATTCAGATGTGGCCCATCCAGTCGACATTGGATCTTGCCAACCATGACTGATAAAACCGGTATGTGTTGATCTTCTAGCCGTGGCTTGCCCAGTTCACTCCGGCCTAGAGTAAAACGATGCTCCACTTGCTCGCCAACACCCTCACCAATCTCAGAACCTTGGAGGATAAACAAAGAATCTTTTCTTCCGCCCTTCAGAATCACATCCGGACTTTTGTAGACATCCAGAACTCCACCTTCACCTTTGAAACTGTATCCCTTCTTGTCCAACCGACTAAGTGATACCGGGTTCTTTGCTACTTGTGGAACGTGTTTTACCTTGTTCAACGTGGGGGTTTTATCACCCGAAGTTCTCACCCTTACGGAGCCCATGCCAACTACTTTGCAGATAGATCCATTAGCCATATAAATACAGTCTCCATCCTTCTGCTCGTATGTTGTAAACTGCTCCTTGTGTGAACACATGCGATAAACAAACTCCCGAATCTCGAACCTATGCAACTTCCTTGCACGCTTATTCTTCGGTCACCAGGGCATAATCACCATCCTCATTCAGAAGTCACTGCTCGCCATCGCTGCAGCTGACTCAGAATTCTTCAGACGCGGAGTCAGATGTACAACTCTGAAATCTAACCAGATTATTGCCTCGGGCAACACAGATTTTGTATCTACTTCTAGATCACTAGAATAGACTACAACGGATGTTAGATCTTCAGATTATACCAGACAGCTAACTTCTGATCACAGAACCCTAGCTTCAAATCTCCGTCTCCATATGTATATATCAGACACCGAAACGTTCCAGATGCGTTCTTAGATCACCAACGAACACCAGACAAACTTTCAGATTCAGATCTACCAGATTTGCTATTTCTAGCATAGATTTCTGCACGGACACTGCACGCGGACTGCACGAAAAAAACTGCACGCGACCCGCACCAAAACTGCACGCGAACTGTACTAAAACTACACGCGACCCGCACCAAGACTGCACGCGAACTGAACATTTTCTGCCCGCGATCTGCACATTTTTTGCCCGCGATCTGCACGCCCAATGCATAATCTTCTATCAGATAATAAACATGTTCTTCCCGTCAGACTTGTTGATTTTCTTGTCCATCCCGGAATCCATCTCTTCTACCGCAACGGAATGCCCTGATCTTTCTCACTTAACCCGGCTCTGGTGCCAATAAGAGAAATCGCAACAAGAAACTCCAAACGCATACAATCGAAGACAAAACACCAGCAGCTTCTGTAAGGATACAATTTCGGATGCTACGGACATCAAAATCCGATCTCCACCGTTCAGATAGAAGATCTATGAGTCCCGAAGCTACTCACTGAAAATTAGCACGATCCAACGGTGAACGAATGCGCTAAGCCTTTTTCTTCACCGCTGCGCTGGATAAAAACGGACCAGAAACTGCTGCCTTGTTTTTCTCCGATCTTGGATCTCTTCCGTCGATGCTAATTCTCCTTTTCATCCAAGCTCTGATGTCACTTGTTAGTAAATCAGACCCAAAAGATAAATAATAATAATGAACGCAAATCAACACAGAATATACGTGGTTCACCAATCTCTATTGGCTACCTCCACGGGCAAAGGGAAACAAATATTATTATAGCGGAGAAACAATTACATGAGGATAATCACACTAATCTATGTTTGCATGAACTTTGATCACAAAGTTCCTAGCTATGCAAATCCCTAGATCTAGAATCACTGATCTCTCTCTCTCTCCACGTCAATTGAATCAAGCATACAAAAATACTACTTTATGGCTAGTATTTATTGGTATTTTAGAGACCTAATTAAGAAGATAGAAAGAGTCCTTAATTAAATCCCAAAAATGATTTAATTACTTTCCTTTTTCTTCTCAAATTTAACTTATTCAAAGTCATTTACTCTAACAATCTCACATAAAAAAAAATCTTCTTAAAACTTTTGACAATCAGGCATTGTCCCATGGTACGGCTAGTTGTGATGATAAGAATAGTGGTGGCGCTGGTGGGTTGGTGAGGTTAGGTTAGTGAGAGAATTGTGCATTTGTACTTTAGAAAGAAATATATATATATATATATATTTCATTTTTTTTTATTAGCTAATAATATTAGTTACTATATATGGTAACTATTATAGTTAACTATAATAGTAAATATTACTAATAATACTAATAGTTAACTATAGTAGTTACTATAGTTAACTATTAGTATTATTAGTAATAGTTACTATTATAGTTAACTATAATAGTTACTATTATAGTTAACTATAATAGTTACCCTATATAGTAATTATTACTATTATTAGTAATAGTTACTATAATAATTACTTTATATAGTAATTAATATAATTAGTTAATATTGTTAAACAAATAACAATTGACTATTAATGGTTAAATATGATTATAGTTAACATTTATATTTAACTATTAAATAAACTAAAAATTACTATTAATACTATTAGTTAATCATAATATTTACTATACGGAGTATATATTAATTATTACTATTAATAGTATTATTAGTTAATCATAATAGTTAGTATATAAGTTAATTATTATTATTAATAGTATTAGTCAATCATTATACAATAAATGTTAATATTTAATATTAATAGTACTCGCTCCGTTCGAGAGTAAGAGTCCTACTTTCTACTCCCTCCGTCCCATCGAAAATTGCAAAACTTACCAAAATGGGCGTCCCATAGAAATTGCACATTCCATAAATGGAAAGTTTTTAATACTTTTTAATTAGTGGGTCCCACTTCTCATACTCACATCCACTAACCCACTAACTATTCTCTACCCCACTTTCTCTCTCCCACTCAACTATCAACACTCACAACACATACCTTTTTCACTTTTTCCCTTAATTCTTGTGCCATAAATTTTTTTTGAAGTTTCCGGAGGGGCCGGAGGGAGTATTTTTGTACGTCCCACTAAAAGTCTATTTCCTAAAAGGACAAATGATGAGAAAGAATGAATAGTGTTTTGGACAATTATACCCTCAACACACTTGCAATGTTTACCAATTTTCTATTGTGTCTTTAATAAGTGTGCACAAACAAGTAGGACTCTTACTCTAGGGCGTTGGGAGTATTAATTAATTATATAGTTAATATAAAGGTTAATTATAACTATTAGTATTATTAGTGAATAATAATAGTTATGTTAATAAGTACAATTTATAATATTACTTAATTCTAATAATTATTTTAATTATTACTCAAAAAATAACACATTTTTCCTAAATTTATATGCAAACATTTTAATTCATATACAATATAGTTATATTAAAAAAGTTATTATGTTACATTACTAAATAAAATCATAAAAAACAAAATACAAAAAAACAGTAAATTAGTTTCCCGTGCAAAGCACGGGTTACCCACTAGTGTTAATAAATTTTAAGGATTTGTAAATATTGTCGTAGGTTTTATTGGTAGTGGGGATTCATAGATATTTGATGATTAAATATGAGATTATATTTCGTTCCATTTTAAAATAATAAGTGTTAAATATAATAATAACAATTTTAGTGTAAGGTTACTATGTTATCTCATAGTAGTAATGGTTTTTAGTGCAATGTTACTATGTTATGTTATATAGTCTCTCTCCGTCCTATTTTAAAATTAAAAAAAATCATTTTAGTTGTTCAATTTTAAACTTTAAAACTTTTTTTAAAAAAAAATATTTATACTTCTTTATTTGTGGACCACACATGTCATACTCACAAAAATTATCCATGAACTATTCCCTATACTACTTTCTCTATCTTATCAAACCATCTACACTCACAACACATCACTTTTTTTATCATTTTTTTTAAAGTTTTTTACTTGACTACTTTTTAAAATTTAAAATGGGACGGAAGGAATAATATATAAATAAATGGGTAAATATAAAGTCACAAAAAATCTCACAAAACTTAGTTTACAAAATGATGTATTAAGATTTTATTGATGTAAGATCATGGCTTGCAACACAAGTCATTTAGTGAATTCCATACATAAAATCATAAGTATAATGTTAATATAAAGTGTAGTCAATAATAAAATGTGTAGAATTCCTGAAATGTAATTTATCAATTTATGATGGGCAAAATGGTAAATTAACATTGCTAAAGCTTGAAAGGGTGTGGTCCCTAAATGAAGTGTCACCATGTTTACTATTTAAAGGTCTCTCCATCAAGCCTAAAACATACTTCATTCTTACTTTCTCTCATCTAAATTACTTCATAATGTTAGAAGACTTTTGAGAGATTAAGAGACACTTATCATTTAGAAGAACACTTCTCCCTACTTGTTCTTCATTTCTCCCTACAACATTCATAATGGATTCAACAGGTATTATCTCGCTTCCGCCTTCATCTTCTTCCTCAATCTTATTCTGAATATGAGTGTGGCATTCAGGGATCTTAAATTGTTCCAACAATTGGTATCAGAGCCTGGTTATTATTTGGTTTGAGTTTGAGTTCTTTTTGGAAAGCCTTAAAACGCTTTTGATTCATTCTTTCCTGTTGAATCATCAAGTTTTGATGTTGTTTAGAAGCACTAATTCATTTATATAGTGCTGATATTCATCATATAAGTATTAAAGAAATGATTTGAAAGTTTTGTTCACTAAAATGGTTCAAGCTTGACTATCCCTTCATAACATGGTTTTATGTTTTCGTGCATACCATGTGGATCTACTTACTTGATTCCATTAATTTTAAAAGCAAGATTATCATAAATAGCATGGTTTTATGTTTTAAGTGCATACCATGTGGATCTACTTGCCATTCATTGATTTTGGGAAAGTTTAAAACAAAATTCAGAAAGTGCAGAAAATGACCTGCTCGGCCGAGTCTTATGATCTGCTCGGCCGAGCACACATGAAACGGCGCCAAAATAATGACATCATCCAATCGGATCTTTGGTCGAGTCCGATCGGATCTCTTGAATAACCCGGGCAGGTCTTTGGTTATGCCCGGTCGGACCAAGACTTGCACGGTCGTGCGTTTGTTTTTGCACGGTCGTGCATTGAATGTCGAAAAGGCAAAAGTTTCTGATTAATGGTGCTCGGCCATGTCCTTTCCTATGCTCGGCCGAGCAGCTCGTTCGTGCGTTTTGTTTAGCGCGGCCGTGTACTATATGTCGAAAAACAAAGTTTCTGTGAATAGTGTTTGCTCGGCCGTGCACTTATCTATGCTCGGCCGAGCAGACACTATTCACATGTTTTGGAATTTTTAAGTTTCTGCACTACTTTGTTTTCCTCTTTTTTTTTTTTTTTTTTTTTTTTTTTTTAACAAAGCATACATTTTTTCAAACCTTAAAGTCTTGATTAATTATATGCTTAAATAATTTTATTCATTATTTAAATAATATTATCGCCTAAGTGATTAACGTTATTTAAATGCCAAATTATTAAAGTGTTGAATGTTTAAGTTAATATGTGAATGACTTGAATTTTCCAAAAAAGATCTTGACATTTGACTAAACTTAAGCATTCATGCGATGACAAATAAAATGAACATTAAGTTGTTTTATTAAATGCTTAAGACTACCCAAAGGAAGATTATGCATTTAATCAAATGTTGTTCAAATTACTTGTCATCTAAGGCAATTATTTATGAGTCAATTCACAATCCAAAGATTAGTTTTGATGTCATGTTAATTACCTTATTGATGGATTTCATTGATATAATTAATCATTTATTCATTATATAGTTTCTTATTTATGTTTTGTGTTTCATTCTTTTGTTCTCAAAAACCCAACAGATTTACTTATTGCTTCATCCGTTATTACTGCTATGAGTACCGTGCCGATGCTAAATGGGACTAATTTTAAAACTTAGAAAAATAAAATGATTATGATCTTAGGCTATATGGACATAGATCACGCATTAAGGGAACCGTTTTCTCTTCCTCTCTCTAATATAAGCACTCAAGAACATTGCTTAAATGTTGAGAAGTGGGAACGCTCCAACCGCGTGAGCCTAATGATCATGAATATTGTTGTCCCGGAGACCATTTTGAAAGGTGTCTCCAAGGATGTTGATGCTAAAACATTCCTTGATATTCTTGAGGAACGTTTGGCATCTACCCCTTCTCATGGGACAAAGAAAATAGGGAAAGAAATTGCGGTTGCAAATAAAAAAAAGCTTAAGAAATCATCCAATGATCATAAAGAAAATAAATGCTTCTTTTGCAAGGACCTTACACACATGAAATACGACTGCTCTAAGTATCACGCTTGGCGTGCTAAGAAAGGTATGTCATTTAGTCTTGTTTGTATTGAGGCTAAATTGGTTTCAATTCCTACATAAACATGATGGTTGATTTTGGTGCAACAACTCATATAAGTGTGTCTATGTAGGATTGCCTGAGTTACCGAAGAACCAGTGAAGATGAGAGATTCATCTATATGGGAGCTGGGAATCCGGTTGAAGTTATAGGCATAGGGACTTTTAGGTTATTGTTAAAGTACTGATTATTATTTTGTATTAAATAATACTTTGTTGTACCGTCATTAAGACGGAATTTGATATCTATCACAACATTGAACAAAGAAGGATATTTTGTTCATTTAATAATAAAGTGTGATATTTATTTTAATTCCAAAGTTGTTGGTACTAGTATTTTGTCAAGTATTTTTCTTTTACTTGACATCATTCAAACAATAAATGAGTCCTATAATAATGAAACCAACAGTAAAAAAGCAAAAGTTATCAAGTGAAAATTTTATTCCTTATGGCATAGGCGTTTGGATCATATTTCCGAGAGGAGAATTGATAAGCTTGTGTCTAAAGGGATCTTGACCATACTTGATATTCTGGAAGAGACTTTTGCATTAAATGCCTTAAAGAAAATGTACAAACATTAAAAGAAAAGTATCCTCGAGAGCATCAAGTGTTCTAGAACTAATATATATGGATAGTTGTGGACCATTCACTACCCCTTCATAGAATGGTCAACAACAATTTATTATGTTCATAGAGAACTACTCTCATTATGAGTACATTTATTTACTTCATGAAAAGTCTCAATTTGGACGTTTTTCAAGTCTTATAAGACCTAAGTTGAAAGTCAACTTAGGAAGACTATTAAGAACGTTAAATCCGATCATAGTGGTGAATACTATGATTGGAATAACGGTTTTGGGGAATTAAGTCCGGGTCATTTTTGATCGCTATCTAAAAGAGTGTGGGATTGTCACTCACTACACTATGCCGGATTCGGCCTCCATGAATAGTGTAGATGAGAGATGTAGTAAAATCCTTAAGGATATGGTAAGAAATATGATTTCTTTACCTCACTCATTATGGGCGATACATTGAAAAACCGCAAATTAAATTCTCAAAAGAGCTTCCTCTAAAGTTACTAATAAAAACCCTTGTGAATTATGGACAATTTAGAAACCGTCCTTAAATCATCTTCATTTATGGGGTTGTCCAGTAGAAGCTAGGCCTAATAAGGGCAAACTGGACGCTAAGACTATTAGTAGCTAATTTGTGGGGTATGCCGAGAGATCCAGGGGATATAATTTTACAACCCGAAAACTAGAACATTTAAAAACGAGAAAATGCTAGGTTCTTTGAGGATGTTAAATTTAGTGGGAGATTAGGAGTAATATTTTGAATTTGAAAAAGGAAGAGGAATTCTTTTCATTACCTCTTCCCATAAGTTCCAAATTTGATATCATGATTTTGTACTTGATATTCAAAGAAGAACATACAATTCAAAATTATGATTTCCCTATAAATATTGAACAACATGTAAATGTTGATCACAAGGATGAAATTCAACAACCTCAAAATCAGGAAGAACTGGTTCTCTTAAGGAGATCCAATAGAGTTAAAAGGAATGTAATTCCGGATAATTATAAAGTGTATCTTGCGGAGAATGAAAGACACTTAGGTTTAGTGGGAGATGAGCCTCTCACCTTCCATGAAACCATTAATAGTCCTAATTCTCATAAAGTGAATTAATGTCATAAATAAAGAGTTGAAATCTATAAGGATAACAACGTTTGGGATCTTGTCCCATTACCTAATGATGTGAAACCTATTGGGATTAAATTAATTTTTATGACCAAAAGGATTCACAAGGTAATACGAAAATATATAAAACCCATCTAGTTGCTAAAGATGTTTACTCAAAAAAAAAGGAAGACATTGATTATAAAGAAATACTCTTTCCGGTATCTTCTAAAACTCTTTTAGGATCAGTATGTCACATATGGCATATTATGATCTTGAGTTTTATCAAATGGATATAAAGACAACTTTCTTTAATGGAGACATTGAGGAATCTATGGTTGATTTGGATCAAACTAAGCAATTAGTTTGTGAACTTAAAAAATTCTTTTGTGGGCTCAAACAAGCTTCTCATCAATGGTACTTAATCAAGTTATTCTTTCATTTGGTTTTGAAACGAATCTTGGTAAAGATTGTGTATACCATAAGTTCAGTGGGAGTAAATTTATAATTTTGGTCTTATATGTGGATGATAATTTTGCTTGCTAGTAATGATATGAACCTTATTAAGGAAACTAAGAAATTTCTTATTTGAAATGAAAGATCTTGGTAAGGCATCTTTGTAAGAATCTAAAATTCACCGTGATCGCTCACGAGATGTTTTAGGATTATCACAAAGACCTATATGGAAAAGGTATTACAAAGGTTAAGGAAAGTCTAAGCATATAGACATTAAGTTTCTTGTTGTGAAGGAAAATGAACGAAAGAAATACAACTTATAGAAACAAACTCTATTTAGAGGATCCATTTATGAAAGCGTTATCATCTTCAGTGTTTCACAAGCATATTGCTCATATGGGTGTAACAACTTTTGATAACATTTAGTATAGTGGGAGTTTGTGTTGTTCTTTCATTATTTGTTCTATTATTTAAAGTTTTGATCTCATTTGGTTAATTTGGACTAGTTGGAAGAATATGGATTTATTCATTATGTTCCATGCTACACATCTACACTTTTGATCTATGTCATTTAGTTGAATTTGTATACGTGATTACTGTGGGTTTAGTTGCGAATCAATTATAACGACTGCCCCTTTAGTCCTTATACTTGGATGACTAATGGACGAGATTGTTATAAATGACAATAAAGTGCGCAGATTTGGGTTGTCATTTGTATTATATTTATGTTTTAAAGGAAAGACTTGTTTTGTAACCCAAGTGGGAGATTGTAAGATCATGGCTTGCAACACAAGTCATTTAGTGAATTCCATACATAAAATCATAAGTATAATGTTAATATAAAGTGTAGTCAATAATAAAATGTGTAGAATTCCTGAAATGTAATTTATCAATTTATGATGGGCAGAATGGTAAATTAACATTGCTAAAGCTTGAAAGGGTGTGGTCCCTAAATGAAGTGTCACCATGTTTACTATTTAAAGACCTCTCCATCAAGCCTAAAACATACTTCATTCTTACTTTCTCTCATCTAAATTACTTCATAATGTTAGAAGACTTTTGAGAGATTAAGAGACACTTATCATTTAGAAGAACACTTCTCCCTACTTGTTCTTCATTTCTCCCTACAACATTCATAATGGATTCAACAGGTATTATCTCGCTTCCGCCTTCATCTTCTTCCTCAATCTTATTCTGAATATGAGTGTGGCATTCAGGGATCTTAAATTGTTCCAACAATTGATGCTTTTAATTAGAGTGTGGCGGGTCTACAATCAATACAACCGATAAAATATCTACACCTCATTTTGTATCCATCATTTTATATACTTCTTTTGTGCCCCTAGCATTGCACTAAATAAAATATTCCTCCATCCCACAAGTGAGTACTCCCTCTACTCATAACAATTTGCATTTTTTGGAAGAATTCTCATAGGGCTCCTGCCCAGATTTTATTTCCCTTAAATAGACCCTTTTTGTAAATGCCAACTAAAGAATTCTTCTGAGATGATATTCCACATACACCCTTCACCTCTTTTGACCAGTCAAATAAAATAGCTAAATACCGAAACTACTAATGCCCCACTAACAAAATCCAACACCCCTCTACTCCCATTATTCAGTGTGCACACGCACACTGTCTCTAAAAATATAAACATGACACGCACTCACACTCTCCGGCACCTACGCCTTTCATCTTCTCCAGCGAACTACACCGCCATGTCTGACATTCTTCTCCTTCCCCATCTCCAACGATCTTAATCCTGATGACTCTGGTCTCCTCCGACGCCCGTCGACGTCTTTTTTCTTCTTCTTCTCTGGCGTCTTCATCTTCTTCTCTGATTCCCTTACTCTGATTTTCTTCTCATACGCCATCCGCTTTTCCGATCTCGCTGGATCTGATCCGTAAGTAACATATCTGGTGTTGTTGGCTCTTCAAATTCAACCAAACATGGTCGCCTATTGTTGAATCTTCGTATTCCGACTAGATATAGTTGTGGAGAAACTTAGGGAACTCACATCACCTATTCATTTGAATAGTGGTTAATTTTACTTAGGAAGATCATTCTAGACTCTTTCTCTTGGAAGGATTGGGATATGTTTGGATAGGGTGGCGACACTTTGTTTATCCCTTGTTGTAATTCATATAAGATAACGTGCATAGATATATTGGGAAGTATAGACCAATGTTGCAAGGAGGGTTCGTGGTGGTCACTTTTGAGGGTTTAGGGTTTAGAACAAAATGTAATAGAATTTGACTAAAAAAGTAAGCCTGGACGCCTTATTTAGCTCAAGGGGATAGGAGGGCAGTTCAGCATTTTTGCCAACGAAGGGTGTCTAATGGCATTTTGTATATGGCAGGTCTTGCGTTGGGTTTGTATCTCGCCTGAGGGGCCATAGAAAAAGTGACCATTTTCTTTTTTAGTCTCATTGGTAAGTCTCAAATTCTTAAAATATCCAATATTTTGAATATAAATATTCTCTGCTTAACTCTCATGTTGGATAAAACATTGTGCAAGTTGTAATAGAACGATAGAAGTATAAATAAATACCCTTTTCTGTCTCACTGATAACTACACACCTTGGGTTGGACGTGTCGATTAAGAAAAGTTATTGAAGTTAATGACTGAAGTAGGTGTTATGAGGGATTCAACACCGCTCCACTGAGTTTCTGCGAGCGGTGTCGACAGTGGCGTATCTAGGATTTTAGGTGAGGGTGTGCACTTTCTTTGGGGGTTCGGGGGTGGAGCCCTCGGAAAAAAAAAATTGGGGTTCGGTCAGGCCGGTTATTTGGAAGAGAGCTGACAATGTAAAGCGATGTTAGTCTCAGCATGGCAGGAACCCTTTACTTACTAAAGCATGACTGGCTACTTAGTAAAAGTATTTTGGGATGTTATGTTTAGTTCACTATGCCAGGGACTATAAAGAGGTTATCGCGAGGGGACTAAATAACTAAGATTTTTTGCTGTAGTTGTTGGGTGTTGGACCTAAATAACACAAAATTGAAGTTGTATAAGATCAAATTTAAGAGTCTGGGAGAGGGAATGAAGGCAAACAAGTGTAAATAGCAAAAGATGTGTTGTGATTGGGGTTACCTGGAAAAGATGAGCAAAATTATCAGTTTTATGGAGTAACTGACAAAGTGCGAGGCCATGGATGAAACCGTCCAATCTCTCATAATCGGTCATGATGTTCCAAAGAGCAAAGTTATCAGTTTTATGGAGTAACATTGACAATATTAGGAATAGGATCAACTGGAACCGAAGCCGATGACTCACATCGAGGGCGTTTGGAGAAGAATCCATCAATTACTTAATTTGCAGAGGAAGGAAAACAGGGGAAGATCGTGGTGGTGGTATGCCGACAGGCGACTGCCGTGGCCGATGGTCTGCAACTGTGCCGGCGTCGTCTCCGTCGATTACTCGATTTGCAGAGCGAAGAAATGGAATGCGGCGTACAAAATAAAAGTTGATGGGTCTGTTCTGCTTTGCCCGTTTAATTTTGGTTTAGTCTCTTTTAGTAATAGTTTTATTTTTAACACTCTGCACTCCTCTTCTTTCAAAAATCACAATTTACACCCTTATAGTTTTTTTTTTTTTTTTTTTTTTTTTAATATACTCGGTATTTTTTTTGAGAAATCCAGGGTGTGCATCGGCCCACCCTGGTTATATACTACATCCGCCCCTGGGTGTCGATCCTTTCACATCAGATTGGTCATTGGAGTCGATTGATGAGTTGATTTTCAAGTTGATTGAGACCCATAATTTGCAAATTGGTCTCGGCCGCATGAGGAAAAAAAACAGCAACGTGGATGGGCGGGAGTCGCTAGTAGCAGCGCTAGAGAACCAGCTCGCATGAGCGATCTCCGTATTGTTTTGTGAGTATGAAAAATTAAATAAGAGATAAAATATGGAGTAGAGAATAGTAAGTGGATAATTGAGTTTTGGGTATGTAAAATTAGATTTGATTTTGAAAATTTTCCATATGTTTTTGTGTAATTTTGTAACTTTGTTCTCCCTGCATAATTTAATTCTCTACATCTTCTCACATTACCAACGACGAAGGCACCACCATTGCACATTGGGGTAGATGAAAAAAGAACGAAATGGGCAGGATTGTGGCAGATTAACTTGGTGTCTGTTAGAAGGGGATCAGAGAGCGCCATCGGAGGGAGGAAAAAAGGAGAGTGGAGAGATGATGGCGAAGTCGGGAAAGGAAGTGATGGGAGAGTAGGAGGTGGAGGTCGAGGTGGGGGTGGGGGTGGGATGGGCGAACGAGGTGGGGGTGGGGTGGGCGAACAAAAAAGGTGGTTGTGATATGATGGGATGAGATATGGTTATATATTAAGGCTTTTTACTTTATTTTGTTTAGTCTACAAATATTGTACACTTCTTATTATAATTCATTTTATTTATGATCATTGTGAATTCAAATTTGAATTAGTTAAATTGTGTATGAAAATATTGTACTCATTTTGTCCCGTTTTAAAGTTATTAGTTTGACTCTACACGTTTATTAGTAAACCTAGGCAAATTTGAGTCAACAATAGTAGTGTGTGAAGGATATAATTGTTCATTCATAAAGCAAGTGGGTGAAATTAGATGGGTGAGTGATGATTTTTTTGTAATGTATGAACTTTATGAAGACAAGATTGTCCAAAACCCTATTCATACTTTGCCATTTAAGGAATAAAATAAGTAAAAACCTTAAACTGAGACATACCAAAAAGAAAAGTAAGAACCTTAAATTGGGACAGAGGGAGTACATTATTTTAAAAGAAAAACATGTTATATATTAAAATATTATCTTTATGCTTATGTTTAATATAATTTTTTTTTTTCATGTTTTGGTAAAACATATACTCTCTCAGTCCCACCTCACTTGACACCAAGAGATGGGCACAATAACTAAGTAAAAAGAATAAAATAAGAAAAATGTGTGGTAAAAAATGAAGAGAGAGAATGAGTGGGGTGAATAGTAGTGTTGGTTGAATAAATTGAGTGGTGGAAAATGAAGAGAGAGAGAATGAGTGGTGGGGTAGAGTGAATATACAATTATAAAAAGTAGACTATTTTGAGAAGTGTCAAGTGAGATGGACAGACCAAAATGAAAATAAGTGTCAAGTGAGCGGAGACGGGGGGAGTATTTCTTTGAATAAAAAAAATTCTCAAAACTTGATAAACTTTAATTTTTGTTATAGAAGTTAATTACTTTGTTTATTTTATTTTGAAATTTGATTAATTTTTAAATAAAAATAATATAAGTAAAGATTGTTTTCTGCCGACAATCAAAAAGGTTTTCAACCCTTTAAATTTTAGAATTTGAATTAAACCTCGTAATAGTTAATGTCAAGAACAAACTACACAACTCGTTTATCACGTGCCAAATATATGAGACTTAACTAACTTTTTTTTAACATAAATCATTAAAAACTTTTAACTGGAAAAAAATTGCATTTCAAGCTTTGACGTGACAAAATAAAATAAAATATAGAGACAAGTGATATAAGACCTGCTGGACTTTGGAGCCACTTACTAAGTTGACGACTGAGATCAACCCCGGATTTGCCTGTGTATGGATTTGAGAGGATGATTTATAGACCATAAAATTATTGGGGCGCAAGCATCAACACCTAAATAATAGAAAAAAAATATTGAGATTCAATTAAGATACGTACTAATTTGAGATTCTAATTATTAATAAGAGTCAATCTTATGAAAAACATGTTTTACACTAAGAGATGTGTAAAACCTGTTTTAAACAATATTAAAATATTATGTTTAAGCGAGTGTAAACCAAGTTTTTCTTGACATTTTCACTTTTAATTAACATTAAAACTAATACAGTAATAATGTAAAATGTAGTTTACTATACTCCCTCCGTCCCACCCGATTAGGACAAATTGTCATTTTGGGCGTCTCACTCCACTTAGGACATCCCTGAATGACAAGTTTATATTAGTTTAATATTCAATGAGACCCATTTGTCATACTCATAACAACAATCCATTTACTATTTCACGCACTCATTCTCTCTCCTATTTAATTTTTATACTCACAACACATCATCCACTCATTTTTTTTTCTCTTAAAATAATAGTTCTCCTTAATTCCCGTATCGGGATCAATTATCCTAAATCGGCCGGGACGGAGGGAGTATACGGTTGGCAAGCATGCAAGTGTACCGGATTCACGCCATAAATGCTACTACGTCCCTTTGGCTTCATACGTAACATGTCCATAGTTTTACTCCATCCCATCCACTTCCATACATACATAAAACACTACTCGTGCCATGCCATGGCATCATCATCATCATTATCTGATTCTGACATACTCTAGAGAGAGAAAATAGAGTTACTGTTGTGAGCGCACTAAATTGTTGTTTTTTTTAGAGAGAGAAAGATAAAGAGAAAGCTACGTGAAACAGCTACCTATTTTGGGGTGTAAAACAGTCCGTTGCAGGTCTGCTTCATTTAAAACACACCTCTCTCCTTTCCATTTATTCACCCCCTTCAAATATTTTCAATGTTCCCCTATCCGATTGACTTTCAACACAATAATTAAAAAAAAAAAATTACTCCCTTCTTGGTTTCATGTTCTTAGTTTAACTTTATACTGAGATTAAAAAAAAGTAAATTTTGTTAATATAAAAAGTAAATTATGAGAAAGTAAGAGAAATAAAGTAGGTGAAAAGTTTTTGTTGTGAGAATAACATGTGAGTCACATTGTACATTTCTGGTAATAAACCAACTAAAAACTTTAATTTAGGAAAAACCAAAAAAGAAAGTAAAAACTTAGTCTGAGAGATGGAGAGAGTAAAATAGATGTTGTGAATGGGTCGAACAGAAAAGTAAATTAGAAATAGTGAGTACTTTTAATTTGTGAATGATAAGTAAATTTTACTATAAAAAATATTTATATATATTTTTTTAGACGGACGAAGTGTGACTTGGAATTGTTTTTTATTTTATCGCGTTTGTAAATTTGTTTTGTGTGTGGTTGAGATCTGTTTAAAATCTTTGAAAATTTTTGAGTCCCATTAAGCTCTGACACATCTCATCTGTCGAATAAAAAAAAAAATTAACGAGTTGACTGACAACATCCAGACCGTAGGACGGATCAATTGATGGAGCAAACTTTTCCACGGGGTATTTGTTTTCATATGTCTTGTTTGCTAGCAACGAGTAGTCCTTTGCTTTGTTTGCTTTGCTTTACTACTCTACCGAATGCACACACCTATATACTCCTATCCTTTTCCTAGGTATACTGTGTACATTACTCCATCCGTCTCAAAATATACTTCATTTGTTTTTTAGTCTGTTCACTTTTGATCAACGAAAATAAACTTTAACCAAACATTTAATGTCAATCTAATAATCCTAATAAAAATTTTAAAATTATTATTGATAAATTAAATGATTATTTATCAATTACAATTATTAAAATTTCATTAGGATGATTAGATTGGCATTAAATGTTTGGTTTCCCGTTAACCAAAAGTGAACAGACTAATAAGACGGAGGGAGTATGTTGTTTTGAGAGTTAATTTTTGTCTCAAAATAATTATCGCTTCACTATTGTCAAAGCTTTTTTGTTGTTCTATATCAATCATTTAATTAATTAAGTAGTTGAATTATTTTAAGGGTATTTGGAACTTCTTCATATGCATTAATAACAGTTCTTAATGTGTGAAACACTAAAAAACGACATCTATTTTTGGACGGAGGGAGTACTACATTACTATTTCCATCCCATTTTAAAGTTTTTTTTAGGTGTTTCATTTTAAATTTCAAAATCTAAAAAAGAAAGTTTTTTTTTTAATATTTTTTTATTTGTAGACCCCACATATCATACTCACAACAATTATCTCAGCTATTTTCTACCCATTTTCCCACTTTCTCTACCAAACCAAACCACACCATGGCTCCGTTTGTTTCGCGGAAAATAACTTCTGGAAAACGATTTCTTGGAAAATGTTTTCCGGAAAATGTAATTTCCACTGTTTGGTGAATTTTAAGAAAATGCTTTCCGAAAAACTTTTTTTGATACATTAATTTTGATCACCTTGAGTATATATTAAAAGAAATAATCAATAAATTAGTCATTATCTCCAATTTCAATTATAAAGTAAAATGGAAATGCGGTTTTGTAATTATAATGGACTAAAGTTAATAATTTAACATATTGCAAAATATTCATAAAAATAAATTATTTTTAGACATTTTTTAATTAACTGGGTATATTTAAAAAATAATTTTCGTAAAACAAAAATTGGAGTTAAAACAACAATTGAAATGTTAGCATTTTCCGAAAAACGTTTTCCTTAGGTGGAGGTAAGGAAAACGTTTTCCTTAGGAATGAAGGAAAACCACTTCCTTGGAAAACATTTTCCCTATTTTCCGGTGCTTAACAAACACCGGAAAATGGGAAAAATGTTTTCCGAAAGTTGTTTTCCGCCAAACAAACTGAGCCCATGTACACTTATATACGATACACACCTCGCAATCGCATACGTCCATATTACTGTAGTACTCATATCTTTCTTTCTCTCTCTACCCTTCACTGTCCCTGAAATTCTCGAGATTGACGTCTGCGAGAGAGATAAAACGCCAGCCCCACATGAAAAATCCCTCTATGCTCCATTCAAAGCCTGTTTCCTACCTCTAGGTTTTTTCACAAACACCTTTCCTGCATATCTTTTTGATGACTGAGAGAGGTGGCTCTCTTGCACGAGAGAGCTCGCCTGTATCAACATTATTCATACATTAAGTTAGTTAGTCCGTCCTCAATCTCTTCAATTTCTTAGAAATTTGTAGTGGGGTTTCTTTGATTTTTCAGTTTAGAGTGAGAATGTCTCTGGCAATGCACAACAACAAGAATCATCATGAGCAGCAAATGGATGCGGGTAAGTATGTGAGGTATACGCCGGAGCAAGTTGAGGCGTTGGAGAGGGTTTATACGGAGTGCCCCAAGCCTTGCTCTTTGAGAAGGCAGCAACTCATTCGGGAGTGTCCTATTCTTTCCAACATTGAGCCTAAACAGATTAAAGTCTGGTTTCAGAATCGCAGGTACCTGTCTGTCTGGATTGGATTGTGATTTTTTTTTTAAATTTTTTTGAGGGTATTTTTTCCTTAAGAAAATGGGTCATTTTGTTCAAATATGTTTGTAACGTTTGTTGCTGTTCTGGGTCTGTTAATGGTTTACTCCCTCCGTCCCAAAATAATCTTCTCATTTGCCATTTTTCATTGTCCCAAAAAGTTCTCTCATATCTACAATTTAGGCTTAAATGTTCATAAACACAACATGGCTAGTTAGGCTTAAATGTTCATAAACACAGCACGGCTCGTGAAGCAAGTGTTCAAATCCTTAAAAAGTTTGAATGTTTCCATCCTTAAAAAGTTTGAATAGTCAAATATGAAAATTATTTTGAGACGGAGGGAGTATTTGATATGACTACAAAAGTAAATGTAGGATTCGTTTTTCCTCGGTGTGTGTCTGAAGGAATTTTTTCTTGTTCTTGATTTCGCTCCTTTTTTAAAAAAAAAAAAAAAAAAATCTTTATCCTTGCATTAGCATAAGTTTAGTTTCTTGACCCTGAAAAGGTGACCCGGAACTGCTCCACCCCTCCACCCAACGGCTCCGATCAAGGCCACGCCCGATCAAGGCCACACAGGCGACCTCAGTGCAGGGTGATTTCAAAATGTGTGTCCTACCGAGCTCGGACACATCTCATCATCCGTCGAACACAAAATCCAATGAGGTGGCTCTAATAGGAGCCATTGAGGGAGCGATTCGAAATCCCTGAAAAAGGGTTGTGTTCTTGGTTAAGCTCCCCCCGGGTCTTTCTTTCGTTTTTACTTTACAACTATGGAAGCAAATTTGTTGAATATCTTTTTTTTTTTCTGCTTCACATTTTGCTTGTTTACTCATCATCTGGGCGATTAATCAAGAAAAACATTCAAGCATGCTCTTTTGAAGACATGATTTTGAATATGGAAATCAGCAGTGTATTTGGTGTGTTAAATGAACTGATTTTTGGTTAGGTGTCTTGGTCAATTTTAAAAAGGAAATGAAGACATGCTCTGTTTTTCTTCTTTCTGTGTGGTTTACTGAGATACTGTTGTGTTCTCGATTTTTCCAATAAATATGTTGGCAATCCAACTTTTTGGTCATTGCTTGATATTCTCAGACCATAGATCTTTCTCAATCGGTAGGTGTTGACATTTTTCTGAACATCATTATTCGGAAAGCTTCTTCTACCTTTAGTCATTGTCTCTATTATATTTAGAATCTATGATATCTAGTCTGGATATGGAAATGACCTTTCTTGTTAGATACTGATTAAATGAAGCTACTCTTAATGTTTTTTGCCACATGGGTTTTTGAAACAAAATTGTTATCATTCTTGGTAGGCAACAGTGAGATGTTTTTGTTAGTGGTAAAAGTTGCATTAATTTTTTATTAGGCTGGAAATGTGATAATTGTAAGTGAAAGATGTCTTGTTTATTTTATCTGTGCATGGTGGTTTAAACTTTAAATTAGAGCTACTCTATTGCATAATAGTGTGCAGAAACTCAATAGGCCACTCTCTCTTTATCAGGGGTTTTTCAGCATTGTTTATTCTTTATCACTGTAATTTTTATGAAGAGGTACTTATTTCTTAAAATATTCGAGGAAAAAAATTGGTCCTGAACAAACACCTGGCTAATTATTGTTGTAGATGCCGTGAGAAGCAGAGGAAAGAAGCATCTCGTCTCCAGACTGTAAACAGAAAGCTGTCTGCCATGAACAAACTCTTGATGGAAGAGAATGACCGATTACAGAAACAGGTTTCTGGGTTGGTCTACGAGAATGGTTACGTGCGTACCCAACTCCATACTGTAAGCTATCTCCTCACCCTTTTTTTGTGAAAATATCTAAACTCTTCAAGTTTCTCTTCTTGCAGCAATCTGCTTATCATGTAGTATTCCAATATAATTCTTTATAATAAATATTTGAAGCTAGTGTTCTTACAGTTATCTTGTATTATATTCTCATGCGTTTTGTTTTTTGGCTTCAATGGTATTTTGCCACTTGATTTCTAATAGGCACCTGCAACGACCACAGACACAAGCTGTGAGTCCGTGGTCGTTAGTGGTCAGCATCAACAGCATAACCCAACACCTCAGCATCCACCTAGGGATGCCAACAACCCAGCTGGGTATACATTACTATTTATCTATCAGCTATTCTGAATACATATGTCAATTCTCTAGTACTTTATAAGTTTCATGATCGAATATCTCCGTAACACTCTTGTTTTTTTTTTTTTTTTTTTATTATTTTGTCCTTAGTCTTCTCGCAATCGCTGAGGAGACCTTGACAGAGTTCCTCTCCAAGGCTACTGGAACGGCTGTCGACTGGGTCCAGTTGATTGGGATGAAGGTATGGTGGCATCTCAATTTTTGTTTCTAGCTTCGTTTTACTAGTTACCTTCAGTCAGTGTGATGTGACATGTTCTTGTTACTTTTTATTTTAGCCTGGTCCGGATTCTATTGGCATCGTTGCTGTTTCCCGTAATTGTAATGGGATTGCAGCACGGGCCTGCGGCCTCGTGAACTTAGAGCCCACGAAGGTAATCTTCTATAATTTTCCTTCCCCCACCCCCTAATGAGTTCTATTTGCAATACCTATTGAATACTTACGATAATGAGTTTATTAGTTTATTCTTATTATTTTAGAGTGATATATATATATATCATAATTCAAAAGTTCCTTTCCCCCAGGTCGCTGAAATCCTCAAAGATCGTCCATCTTGGTATCGCGATTGTCGTTGCCTTGAGGTGATGAGTATAATTCCTGCTGGAAACGGTGGGACAATTGAGATCATTTACATGCAGGTTTGCATATTTCATAAACTGAAGTTGTCCTATGTATACAATTTGAACACTGAATTTGTAATTCATTTTTTTATTTTTTTCTTCAGACATATGCACCAACAACGTTGGCAGCGGCTCGGGATTTTTGGACACTTAGATATACTACTAATTTGGAGGATGGAAGTCTAGTTGTGAGTAGCTAAATTCACATCTCTGTTGCTCCTTTCTCTCTTTTGGGAAAAAACTAATGCAAGAGAACATGTCTTTGAGCATCATGACTAGTGTTGTTGCCTCATGAAATTTGTTAACTTTGTTTTTTAAACTCAAAATTGGCACGACTCAGCTATCTCAGTTACTTGGTGGATGTGTGTGTGTACAATATTTGTGTTTAGATATGTGAGAGGTCTTTGACTGCTGCTACTGGGGACCTGCCGGATCTTCTACAGCATGCTTTATAAGAGCTACGATGTTACCTAGTGGTTATCTGATAAGGCCATGTGATGGAGGTGGCTCAATAATTAACATAGTTGATCACTTTGACTTGGATGTAAGTACTAGATCCAGTCAGTACTGTTTATTATTCCCAATCACGCGCCTTTCTTTTATCTTATTTTCTTATTTCTAATTTTAACTAGGTTTGGAGTGTTCCGGAAGTTCTTAGGCCACTGTATGAATCATCTAAAATTCTTGCCCAGAAAAATACTATGGCTGTGAGGATCCTCCTCTGTTCCTTTTCTGTGAAATTATCCACAATCTGCTAAATCTTGTTCTAATTTATTGGTGAACTCTTGCTTCAGGCCTTGCGTCACATACGGCAAATTGCTCAGGAAAGTAATGGAGAAATACAGCTTAGCGGGGGCCGCCAGCCTGCTGTTTTAAGGACATTTAGTCAGAGATTATGCAGGTTGGTGTCTTGGTCTCACTAGGTCTACTTTATTGTTATTTTTTTTTCCTTAAACTGTTCTTTTTCACCTAAGCATTTCCGACTGGTTCAGGGGTTTCAACGATGCCGTTAATGGATTCGTAGATGATGGTTGGTCAGTTATGAATAGTGATGGTGTAGAGGATGTTACTATTGCCATTAATACATCCCCTAGAAAATTCCCCGCTTCTTCTTACAACACTCTATCCATGCTACCAACATTTGGCGGGGTCCTTTGTGCTAAGGCATCAATGCTTCTGCAGGTACGATTTGCTGTTTCAACCGTTTTAATACTCCTCCGTCCCATAGTGTAGAACTTTCCTTTTCGGTCCGTTTCAAAGTAAATGTCACTTCCTAAATAAGGAAATGGTCGAAGTGCAAATTTACCATCATACAAGCAATGTATAAATAAGTAAAGCACAATTCTTAAAAGCGTCGACAAGTCAAATTGACAATCCAAATGTGATGTATATTATGGGACGGATGTAGTAGTTGCCATGATATGTTGGTTTTTCATTGCTTGTTCTTGTTCTTGATCATTGATATGTAATGTTTACCCTTCATATTATTGCTCAACATATAGTTATCTTCATATTTTTTTTCACTATTTACAAATATATGTTGATTTAGAATGTCCCTCCTGCTATCCTTGTTCGTTTCTTGAGGGAGCATCGTTCTGAATGGGCTGACTATAGCATTGATTCATACTCTGCTGCGTCTCTTAAAGCTAGTCCGTATGCAGTTCCACGACCTTGTAGCTTCCCTAGTAGCCAGGTCAATCTGCCTCTCGCCAACACTGTGGAGAATGACGAGGTAGTTAATGCATCTTCCGTTTTTTTGTTTTATTTATATAAATTCTTTGCATATTACATGCCATACTCTGACATGTCATATATTAACTTTCAAAGTACTTTATTTTTAATTGTTGTGAAATAGTTTCTGGAGGTGGTTCGAATAGAGGGCCATGCATTCTCCCAAGAGGAACTTGCTTTATCGCGCAACATGTACCTTTTGCAGGTACGCATGGATGTAGAAAGGATAAAACTTTTTGGTAAATAATTCTTCTGCCTTTTCAGATGTTTTTGGTTTTTTGATCCGTGTATCTTTCTTTTACTTAGCTATGCAGTGGTGTTGATGAGAATGCACCTGGTGCCTGTGCTCAGCTTGTGTTTGCACCTATCGATGAATCCTGTGCAGATGACGCTCCTTTGCTTCCTTCTGGTTTCCGTGTTATACCATTGGATCCTAAATCAGTTGAGTACATGTTCAAAATTCATCTTTATTTCTCTTATACTCCATCTGTCCCGAATAGCTTGTCCCATTTTGACTTTTTGTGGTCAAAGTAAATGAACTTTGACCAAGCATTAGTGTCAATTTAATGATCACAATGAACTTTTAAAATTGTTATTTGATAAATCACTTAATGACGCGTCAATTACAAATTTTAGAATTTCACTAGAATGATTAGATGACGTCAATGTTTGGTGAAAGTTCATTTATGTTGACCATAAAAAGTCAAAATATGACAAACTTTCCGAGACAGAGGGAGTATGATAATGCTATCTTTGCATTCCTCATTTAACATTCACATTTTTTTTCTTCCTGAAATTGCAGGGGACCACTGCAAATCGTACATTGGATTTGACATCTACGCTTGAAGTTGGACGTCCACCTGGAGAGGCTGATCTGAGCAATTATAACCTCCGTTCTGTTCTTACCATTGCGTTCCAGTTTACTTTTGAGAACAACTTACGTGATAATGTTGCTGCGATGGCTCGTCAGTACGTACGAAGTGTTGTAAGCTCTGTTCAGAGGGTTGCCATGGCAATTGCCCCTTACCCCCACAACTCTAATTTGGGGTCTAAACCATTACCCGGTTTTCCAGAAGCTCTGACGTTAGCACGTTGGTTATGCAGGAGCTACAGGTATACAAACTCTTACACTCTCGTGATTATTATTACCACTCGTTACTATCTTTATACTCTATGCTCCCTCCGTCCCATTTCAAATTAGTTTGAATTAAACAAGCTCAAAATGGTAAGCTTTATACTCCCTCTGTCCCGCAAAGTTAGTCCCACTATATTCGTTGTTATTAAGAATGAACTTTGAGCAATAGTTTATGCTACTTGTAATAGTCCCAATAAAAATTTACAATTTGTTATTGATACACCATTATAGATACTATCAGTACCATTTTTTAGATTTTCATTAAGATGATTAGAAGTAGCCTAAATATTCATTCGTAGTAACAACGAAAAAAGAGGGACTGATTTCGGGACAGAGGGAGTATATTTTTAATTAACTGAGCCCACTTGTCAAACTCTCAAAAACTGTCCTACTTACTATTTCCTACCCCACTAACGGCATGGTGATGATGTGGCACCGCCAGCCATCCTATTAGTTTTTTGACGCCGCAAGTAAAAATACTTTGTTGCATTATTTGATCATGAATGCAAAAATATGTTACCCCTATTTGTCACTAACGAGCGCATTGCATTATTTGAAAATCAGGGTAAATTACGTTTCCCCTTAATATTATATATTTTTCCTTAATCCCCGTGCCATCTCATTTTGTCTAATTTGAAATGGGATGGAAGGAGCACTAAGTATGTGCAACATTAGAAAGCCTCTCATTGAGCATTACATTCGGTTTCAGGGTACACACCGGGAGGGAGCTCCTACCTCCTGTTAACTCTCACGCAGCTGATGCTGTTTTGAAACAATTCTGGGATCACTCTGATGCAATTTTCTGCTGCTCTTTTAAAACAAATGTAAGTGACACATTCACTCTGCTACAACTGTTCACTTTTTTTTATTGATTTTTTTACTGTTTAAATGAGGGTTTTGCAAGATTTGAATGAGGAAATAACGAGACTAACAAATTGGTAATGTTTATTTGTTGGTGCAGGCCTCTGCTGTTTTTACGTTTTCGAATCACGCAGGGCTAAACATGCTTGAAACTACTCTAGTTGCACTTCAAGATATAATGCTTGATAAGATTCTGGATGAAGCTGGCCGAAAGACTCTACTCTCAGAGTTCTCCAAGATCATGCAGCAGGTATAGTAATTAATTTTTTTTTTTTTAAAAAAAAAAATTAATACTGCGTCCGTCCCAAAATGACTGTCCAAATTCTTTTTCAAATTTGCTCTTGATCATGCTGTTTGTCTGTTAGGGGTTTGCGTATTTGCCCGGGGGGATGTGTGTATCGAGCATGGGAAGGTCGGTTTCGTACGAGGACGCCATAGCATGGAAGGTTGTGAATGATGAAGACTCTTATCACTGCCTTGCTTTTATGTTCATCAACTGGTCTTTTGTTTAGGTTATTTATAACATGGTGGCTAGCTACTAGTCTAAAAGAAGCTCTTAATTATATATGGCTCTATATCTATAATCTATGTCTGTTTTTTCGGTTACAACTTGTTGGATTGATGTAATCTTTTAAGTGGTGATACTGTTATTTGGTACAAGTATCCATGGAAAAAGTTATTTTATTTGTTCACATTTAACTTTTGATTTTTAAGACGAGTGAATTCTGGCCAAACATAATTACTGTTAATCTAATCAATTTAGAAAAAATTAAATTTATCAAATTCACTTGTATTGATCTATTAAATAACTTATTAAATGTCAAATTTAACCTGAACAAAATATATAAGGAGGGAATATTAAATGACTTGACTTATTAAAAAATTTCAATTGATCACATTAACACTTAGTGTTAGAGTACAAAATATTGAACCATTTCTTCTAGGGAAATAATAAAGTTACAAAAAATGGCTACAAAATGTGGTTTACAAAATGAGGTGTCAAAATGAGAATTGCCACATTTATTTTGGAAGTGAGGGAGAATGTTTTATTGTTGATAAAGTCTGTTTTCTTTATTACTGATATTTATTATTTTTGTTAAAAAATGAATACTTTCTCCGTCCTACTCGAATTAGGACAAATTTCCATTTTGGGTGTCCCATTCGAATTAGGACAACCCAAAAATGGAAATGTTTTATTTAATGAGACCCACATTCACACTCACAACAACTTTCCACTCATTATTCTCTACCCCCACTTTCTCTCTCATACTTTACTTTTCATACTCACAATACCTATTCCACTAACACTTTTTCCTTAATCCCCGTGCCCAACCCAAAAATCTTAATTCAGGTGGGACGGAGGGAGTATTCTTTTACTTTAATTTTTGATTTTTTTAGAAGTGGAAAAAGAAACGGAAAATTAGAGAGTAATTTGTAATTGAAGGGCATAATTGGTAGTTGGTGGGAGATAGCAATGCAATGCCGATGGAAATGGAAGGAGGGTCGTCAATTGTTTTTAATTCTGTCTTCTGGCTGTCTAAAGCGAGTGATGTAATATTAGTTGGGTCACTTTTTAACACTCATTTCCGTCTATCTCTATGATCGATATCTTCACGAAAGATGCATCATTTTTTATTTTTTTTTGAGGTTCTTTTTCAACTTGTAAAGAACGATGATCCCCCTACTTTAGAAGTGATTGCATAATTTTACAACTTCTCTCATCTCAAAAATGGGCCTTTTTTTTTTTTTTTTTTTTTTTTTCATATGTCATACTAAGTTACTAACGTTGTTGGTTATCAGTTTCCATCTCATTTATGCTATGAATATGTGAATTCAGGAAATCTCTGAAAAAACGCGTTTTACTCTTGTCTTAGCGTAAAACGTGTTTTTCATATGCGAAGTGGCATTTTTGTAAATAAACGAAACGTTATTTAAAGACGCGGTGGCATTTTTGCAAATAACTGGAACTTACGAAAACTCATCACACTTTTTTACACTGTAGGAGGCATTTTGCAATACTACAAGAGACACATTTTAATACTATGACAGACACTTGTTTTAGAACTTGAAAAAACTCGCTTCGCACTTACAAAAAACTCATCAGACACTTTTTTACATTGTAGGAGTCATTTTTCAATATTACATGAGACACTTTTTAACATTAAGGCAAACACTTGTTTTGAAAATTTTATAAACCACCAAGCACTTGTTGACAATTTAAGGGGCATTTTTCAATAATCCAAGAGACACTATGTAATACTAAGACATGCAACGTTTTTCACAAGACCGACTCGTGTGAATTTGGATGTAGATGAATCATTTTATTCGTACATAACACTAAGTCATGATAGATGTGCTAGAACGTGTTGTAATAGGTTGGTCCTGGCAAAAACTATATACACAGCCCGGTAAATACACAGCCCATTTAATTCCATCGCTGCCCTTGCACGTCTCGTGTATACTTACACGAGATGAGAGCTTACATCTCGTGTACATATGCACGAGATACATCTCGTGTAAGTACACACGAGATGAGATCTCGTGTATGTATACACGAGATGTAAGCTCTCATCTCGTATAATTATACACGACATAGGCATCTGAGCCTGCTTTTCCACAAGCGCAACAGCAAAAGCAACAATAAACATAACTTGGAATGAAATTTGATTCTCAAATAGGACATCTCCACAAAACATCAATAGACCATTACACATATACTATCGCCTAATTGTATACGAAATGAAAGTGTTAACAAGGATAAGCATATAATTCAAACATTCATACAAACTGGATAAATCAAAAACCATTACACATATACTATCCTATATGTAATCTTCTTTGTCTTCTTGCATCGGTATCCTCCTCATAGAGTTGACTGAACTCTGCTATCCTATCTTGGTATGGGAGGAGTAGTTGGCTTGCGGTTGGATCACAGCGGTTCCGATAAAGGTTTGGTGGTGGTGGTATTGGGTAATCATTGCCTAACATGCGCAGCTGCAAAAGTAATAACAGTTAAATACAAGACAATGAAATATAATGAATATAAGTAAGACAACTAAATATAACTAATATAGATGAGACAATTAAGTTTCATACCGCCATAAAATGGTTTCTATTGACTTGTCCCACCACAACTGTGTTCACCGGTGGTTGTACTGGTGCAGTCACTGGAAGGCATAACATACCACCGCTAGTCGAGTAAGAAATGAACGCCACATTATACCTCGTGGCAATGATGTGCCCAAGATCTGGGAGCTCCATCCAATAATCACTGGGCGCCGTCCGGCTATAGCAAGCAATCTTACGTAAGAGTTCTCTTACCGATATCCAAGGTAGAACTCTTTCGTAAAGGTCTTGGCGAGCAAGCACCTCATTGTAACATTCTGTGCGCACTTCAGCCAACTTCTCCTCATCTCCGTATATCTGTGCTGCTACGGCTCTATAGCCACAATGTCCATCTGATGCCACATCTATGATGCCTCCAATACGCGGGGTAATGAAAGGCGGAAAAGACTCTACATACGGGGAGCTGTATAAACTAGTATAATTGGGCTGTCCATTTCCCTCTCCAGGACCCTGACCCTGATCCCGTCCTCGTCCTCGACCTCGACCTCGGCCTCGACCCCGTCCTCTCCCACGACCGGAAGGAGCTACTGGTGGATGAGACGTAGGAGTACTAGCAGGGGTAGATGGTGTGGGTCCTGAAGGTGATTTCCGTTTGCGGGTGGACTCCGAACTCGCTTGGGTTGATGCAATGAATGCACATCTAGACCTGAAATAGGGCAAAGAAAAAAGAGTGAGAAGCATTCATACTGTTGTTTGAAAGTGTTAAAAAAAATTGATGTTGCTGATGATGTGTCTCGTGTAAGTCCACACGAGACATATCTCGTGTGGTTTTACACGTGACAAGTCTCGTGTTATACAACACGAGATATGTCTTGTATGGACTTACACGAGACACATCAGCAGCAGTTAAACAGTAGCAGCAACACAACAGCACAACAGCAACAATACAGCAGCAAAAAATTTGAGACATAATTGAATGAAGATATATACCCTTTGGCAGTCGAGGATGGTGTAGCGGGGACTCGAAAAAATTTGTTAGTATGCTCCCAATCTGACAGTTCTCTGGAACTTCCGGCCCGGGGTTCATTCGGCTTTGAAATATGATCCGGCTCCATCGTTTTGAATAACTGTCTCCTTACCGGTTCAGGCTCCTTAGATGAAGGGTTGTCTACTTCAATGTCCAACTTCTTCCAAAACTCATGAATCGTGGACAGCTCAATCCGTCCCTGACACTCCTCTATCTGTGCAATCTCATGACTACATGGAAGTCCATGTGTTCGCCTGTAGTAGCACCCGCAGGCAGCCTCAGTGATTACATAACCCCCATTATGACGCTGCTTGATTTTCTGAATTCGATCATGCTCTTGTCTGATAATGCGAAAGGCTACCGTTGACACTCTAGTGAATATGTTGCGATATAGATTGCGGGTCCTCAAATCAATTGGATATCTGGTCCTTGATCTATTCATACCCTGTTTGATAGTTTTTAGCTGGATATCTATGATTTTATGAGCCTTTTTAAACAGTGTGTCAAAAGTAGAAGAAGCACTCCCCAATGCCTTCTTCAACCTGTTATGCTCACCCTCAGTCCTGTTTGTGGTATGGGTCCCGAAGTGTGTTAACACATCCGTGTGCATGGACAGAATATTCCGAGAGTACAAATTAAGCCATGTCTCGCGGAGGTAATCCAATAGTGCAGGATAAGATCTGAAACGGTCACGAAGCTCTGCCCAACGTAAGTCCCATTCGTCGGGGTTAGGGGCTGAGATTGCATAATTGAACGTCCTCATGAATGATTCTGCGAAGTCCTCGCTACCTGTATGCTCCAACCCTTTCCTTCTAACATTCATTTCGATATGCCTCCGACACAAGAAGTGTGCGGTGTGGGGAAAAACTGTACGGAGAGCGCTGATGAAACCCAACTCACGATCAGTGACAAAAACTGTAGGCAACCGGGGAGGTGTAAACAGACTGTGCAAATTGTTCAATGCCCATTCGTAATCACCCGTACTCTGATGCCTGAGGAACGCAGACGCTATTGTGAAATTATGCCCGGTGGAAGTAAAACCTACAAACTGCAAGTAGTACAGTCCGTAGCAGTTGGTGTTGTGAGTGCAGTCACCCTGTACAACATATGGAAAACAGTTCAGAATCTTCATTGCTAATGGGTGAGAGAAGAATATGTCTTCGATCATGCCAGTCTCAGCGTCTTCCCTCGTGTAGCTAGTATATTCATTATCACTGAGTAACTTAAGGAATTGTTGTAGCGGGTTCCTCCCTTGTCGTTCCCCTTCTCTATATTTTGACACGGCATTCCGGACGTGCATCGGAGTGCTCACGTTCTTCTCATCCTGCATCTTTAGCATTGCCACAATGTCATTTGGACGCACTGAACATTCACTTGCGGTACACACAGCGTCATATTCCCCAGGTGTCAATTTCCCGAGAGGAAAACCTTCCGGGTACAAAGGAAAGGCATGATTATGTATGCCATTCCTCACAACATAACCCCATGACCCATCAACACCCCTCTCTGTGGCGTATAGTTTAAAACTGCAATCTCGTTTCTTTGTACTAGTCTTCCTAATGTTATTTGATCTTCCGGCCCTGTGTTGTCCACCGAAATGACATGTGATGTAAGCATATGCTAGTTTATTTCCACGTCTATTCCTCGAGCTGTGTATAACTAGGTGTATATTTCGACCCCTCGCTATTTCCCGTACATGTGCAAGAAACGCATCCCGAGTTTGAAATATTTCTGATGTCGTGAATTCATCACTGGTATCCGGGAATGGACCCTGCAAAATACGAGATGAAAAGTCAGTTTCAAAGCCCCAGCATACATCTATCTCGTGTAAGTCTACACGAGTTTTATCTCGTTCATATCTACACGAGATGAAACTCGTGTAGACTTACACGAGATACTCCCTGTACAGATTGAAAAAAAAATTGAAAACTGGAATTTGATCTGATATTTCATTAAAAACTGGAATTTGATTTCGATCACAATACACAAAAAAACATTAAAAACTTACTTCATCGAAGCTAGGATCATTGAAACTTGGAGAATGTTGATGTGGAGGAATATTTTGTAAGATTTCTTCTTCTTCATCAACGAGAAAATCTATCATATCAAGGTCAATACAATCATAAGAATTTTGTGGAGAATTATGTGAGGAATCCATGTTATTATGTGAGTAATCCATGTTATGAACTTAAAGATTGAATTTTTGAATGATAAAGGGATATTGTGTGGTTTCTGTTCAGAATGGGTTTGTTTTAGTAGGGTTTAATCGTCAAATTCATGCAATGGTCGCGGAAAAAGGGTTTATGGAATTTAAACATCTCGTGCAGGTTTACACGAGATTAACTTGACCATCTCGTGTATACCTACACGAGATGGTCAAGTTCTCCAAATGACAAGTTGTTTATTTTTTTTAAATTTTTTTCTAGGCTCTGGATGACATTTTAAGACATTTCCATTAGTATGACATTGGTCAAATTCTAAACGGAAATTGAGTTACAAATATGTCCCATTTTTTTAGGTTTTAAGGAAAATGCCCCGATGTTGTGAAAATGGTATACGACCACCTAGTTTATTTTTTTTTATTTTTTTTCTAGGCTCTAAATGACATTTAAAGTGTTTTTCATTAGTATCACTTTCCTCAAAATCCAAATGGAAATTGAGTTAGGAATTTGTGACATTATTAGGGTTTTTAGGGTTTTAAGGAAAATGCCCCGATGTTGTGAAAATGGTATACGACCACCTAGTTTATTTTTTTTTATTTTTTTTCTAGGCTCTAAATGACATTTAAAGTGTTTTTCATTAGTATCACTTTCCTCAAAATCCAAATGGAAATTGAGTTAGGAATTTGTGACATTATTAGGGTTTTTAGGGTTTTAAGGAAAATGCCCCGATGTTGTGAAAATGGTATACGACCACCTAGTTTATTTTTTTTTATTTTTTTTCTAGGCTCTAAATGACATTTAAAGTGTTTTTCATTAGTATCACTTTCCTCAAAATCCAAATGGAAATTGAGTTAGGAATTTGTGACATTATTAGGGTTTTTAGGAAAATGCCCCGATGGTGTGAAAATGGTATACGACCACCTAGTTTATTTTTTTTTATTTTTTTTCGAGGCTCTAAATGACATTTAAAGTGTTTTTCATTAGTATCACTTTCCTCAAAATCCAAATGGAAATTGAGTTAGGAATTTGTGACATTATTAGGGTTTTTAGGGTTTACACGAGATGACATCTCGTGTAAAAACTACTCGAGATGCATCTCGAGTGGGTTTATACGAGACTTGTTTCGTGTAAACACACACGAGATGCATCTCGTGTAAACCCACACGAGACACATCTCGTGTGGGTTTACACGAGATACATCAGTAGTCTCAACACCAGCAACTACAACACAACAGCAACAACAACAGCAAAACATCATGTCCTCGGGGGGGTGGGGGTGGGGGGGTTTACGAAACACTAGAATAAACTATTGAATCGGGGGGGGGGGGGAGGGGGGTTTTACGAAACACTAGAATAAACTATTGAATCGGGAGGGGGATTTAAAACGATAACTAAATAAAAATACCATCATATTAACAAACTAGTAGAGGTGTCAATAAAAACTAGAATAAAATGTGTCCATTACATTACAATACAATGAAAAGCAAAAATAAAATAAAATCCTAAGGCTGCGGTGGAAGTCCTAAAATCTCACCGGCCCGTCTAAGACCAACTAGCCAGTGCTCGGGGGCACTGGGATCCGACAAAAATGGAAGTATGATAGCTCGCAACTCCGCAATCCCTGCGACAGAAGGCTGCGGTGGAACATCAGGTGGGGGAGGTGGAATGTCACCGGGTGGATCGTGTATCGGATTAGCTATCTGAACATGACTCCTAGCCCTAAACCAAGACATATAATCTGGAGTCACGAAGGGAACAGCCACGGGATGATCTCCAGTAAATAGTGGCCCCCAACGGACATCGGCCCTAAACTCCGCCATGCCAAAAGCCACCCACTCCTGCCAAACCTGATCTCCGTCACCGTAACGCTTCTGGTACCCCTTCTGACCCTTTGCCAAAACGCATAACTCGGTCGCCATGGGGGGCAGTCTGGGATCCTCTGCTGGTGCCCGAACTGCCTAGTCACACGATCAGGCATATACGCCTCTGTGATGTCACAAAAGCGTATAACACCCCTGTAGTATGAAACAAGCAGTATCGCGTCCGACCCGGTCCCATAAGGAGTCCAAATAACCTGTGAGTAGACATTGTTAGGCAAAGTCAACAGAATATCGGAAGGAACGACACAAAAACGTATAATAGTTTTAATATGAATAACTCACACTGTCAGCCCCCATCCTGTCAAGAATGCGGCGATACTGCACAAGATGATCGAACGTCCTCCCAGCCGAATCATCACGAGACCATCTACGGGCTCTCGGCTGCCCCTGCTGCCAATGGGGGTCAGTAACTCGCCGAAAACCCGGAAAGTACTCGTATATCCAGGCCTGAGATGTATGTAAAAAAGTATTAAATACTACTCAAATGCAACATTTAATAACAGGGGGGGGGGGAGTAGACAGTAAAAAGATAGTGAATAGAGTAAGATGTACCTCTAGGAGAGCCGCACAACCGCCCATCTGCTTGCATCCGGATCTGGACGCCTTCCCCAACTCTCGGTACATATATGCCAAAGTGGCTGATCCCCAGGAAAGAGTGGGGAGGCTGGCTAGATCCATGCACAGGGGCAGGTAGGCTGCGGGCACCTTATCCCCTCTCTTGTCCATGAACATCGTGCAACCCAATAGGTGCAGGATATACGCGGACGCACGATGGGCATCTGTCATGCCGCCTCTACGCTGAGTAAATAGACGCCTGACATCCCTCAATAAATAACCAGTGCCGCTCAACTGGAGGTGTCTAGAGATGCCAGATACGTCAGGCGCTGGATCCGTATAGCGAACAACTCCACCATCAATCCTGATACCTGTAAATTGAAGATGCAATAACACATTTTAGTATAAGAGATGAATGTAGACAGTTCATATAATATATGTAGACAGTTATATAATTGTGAATGGAGTATCGAAGCGATGTTATAAAAACATACCCAGGATATGAAAACTGTCATGTAAAGTAATCGTCATCTCCCCCCACGGCATGTGGAATGAGTTAGTCTCAGGAGACCACCGTTCCAAAAATGCCGTTAGCAGGGCATGGTTAGGCCTATGAATGACGGAATCATGCAGATGCTGGAGGCCAGATGCATCTACGAGGGCCAGCCAGGCTCTATCAGCAACCGGCTGCTCATCACGCTTGAACCTGTTCATTCGAAACAAAAAATATTATCAGTACTCAAGAAAAGCAGCATAGGATGATAATTAATGGAATATTTAGAGTGTGTGGTATAAATAACTTCAATATTTAAAACATTTCACATTAATGCTAAGCTTACTGTGCAAGATGCGTGAGTCTCGTATGGAAAGTCACCAATCCCTCAGTAGTAGAGTCACCCCAAATCTGTCTGGCTCGGTGGTCACCGAACCCGTACATCAGTGAAACATCCTCTGGCCCACCACCGGGGTCCCTCTGAAGCTGCCATGATGGTGGCGCATCCTGACCCCGCCTCCTCCCGTGTCTCAGAGGTCTAGGCGGCTCTACTACATCATCATCCTCATCATCCTCCTCCTCCTGCACCCCCACCTCCACCTCCTCATCATCCTGCCCCCCCCCCCCCCCCCCCTCCTGCCTGCCCTCCCCATCCTCCTCCCTATCATCACTATCACTCTCCTCCTCCCCATCATCACTATCACTCTCCTCCTCCCCATCATCACTATCCTCCTCCTCCTCCTCACTATCCCCATCGACCGCCGCCTCCTCCTCCTGAACATCATCATCTGCTGCCGCCTCCTCCTCCCTATCCTCCTGCTCATCATCAGCTGTGGCATCCTCGTCATTCCGAGCCTTGCTCCGGTTTTCTCCTCTCTCCAAACGCTCTTCAGCCTTCCTCTTTCTAGCTGAAACGGTCATAGGATCACGTGCCTACAAAAAACACAAATAAGAGAATATACATTAGCGACAGTTACAGTAGATTAAATAAATGAACACAATGCTGACTGATAATTCACAATATTCAGAAGGATCCATCTCGTGTAACACCACTCGAGATGCATCTCGAGTGGGTTTACACGAGATGACATCTCGTGTAACACCACTCGAGATGCATCTCGAGTGGTTTTATACGAGACTTGTCTCGTGTAAACACACCCGAGATGCATCTCGAGTGGTGTTACACGAGACACACCAATTTCAATTTCAAAAAAATATACTTTGGGAATATAGAAATGTAAAATAAGGCTCGAAATTGCTTACCTTTTTCACAGGCGCTGTAGACGAGCTAGTCCCGGCGGCGATGTGGGCGGCGGTTGTGGCGGCGGCGGTCCCGGCGGCGGTCTTGGGTATTTTAAGTTTCACCATTTCAATTTCGAAAGTTTTTTTTTTTTTTTACTGTGAGAGAGAGAGGTGAGATAGAAGAACACAGAGCGAGCGAGAGAGAAAGACGACGGCGACGGTGAGCGACGACCGTGAGAGAGACCGTTCGTTTCTCTTTCGTCGTTTCAAACCGAGAGAGAGAGAGAGCGGGTTAGGGAGCGAACGTGAGGAGAGTGAAATTGAAAAAAAAAAAAAATATATATATATAGGGGTATTTTGGTAATTTAATTGGGCTGTGGAAATAAGGGGCTGTGTATATAAACCAATCCGTTGGTCCTTAAAGCTCTTATTAAAATGTTGGGTTTCTTTCCAGTGGCGTATCCAGGTTTTACAGTGAGGGGGGTCAAAAAAATTATATAAAAAAGATTAAAAAAACAATACACTATTAAAAAAAAACTCACATATAAAGCCTTTTTTCACATGAATTCAAATTTTGATGATATAATAAGAAAAGTGCTACACTAGTGGTTTCCTATTATTCTATCTTTTTAAAATACTCCATAATATCTTCATTTTCAATTTTGCTAAAAATCTCATCCTCTACGTAGATCACCAACCAATCATTCAACCAAGGCAACAACTACAAAGCCACTGGCCATACACAAACAAAACAATAAAGCCACAGGCCATAAAACCACAACAACAAAGCCACTGGCCATAAACAACCACACGAGGAAGGGCACCGGCCATATTAAACACGCCAACAAGGCCACTGGCCATACACAAACAAATTAACAGGGCCACCGGCCATAAAACCACAACAAGTCCACCGGCCATAAACAACCACACACAACCATAAATAAACACGCCAACAAGGCAATAACTACGAGGCCACTAGCCATACACAAACACATAACATGATTATAGTTTATAGTTTCTAACCTCCAGGACGGGGAGCCTCATTCGCCTTAGAGTCAGAAGTAGACTACCCACATTATCTTTTCAAACTTCAAGGAGGACCCATTTTTCTGTAGAGAACAAGCTTCAACCAAATTTCACATTCAATAACTGAATTACCAATTTCTTTTAAGAAAGAATACAGACAAAACGTCTAAAATGAATTCCAAAATCGTTTTTTCCATTTGAATCATTACCAAATCAAAATGGCTTATGGCTGCAATTACAAAAAACTCAATTAAAAATTGCAACACAAACAAGTCACAGTGGCATTTATTTGAGATTTAATAGTGTATATTTCAATAAGAAATCAATGAGATTAAAAAAAAATCTGATTGAAAGGGTGAAACCCTAATTTTTGGGAAATTTAGGGATTTGAGATTTGGGATTTGAGATAGTAGGCGAAAAAGATGAGAAAAATTACCTGTTATGAACCCGAAAGCATGGGACGGTGCTCCAGCCTCCGGCGAGGTCTCAGGTCCGGCCTCCGACTCCCACGCCTTCGAAATTCGTACAAACTTTGGTCGATCGCCGTCGCCCCTCTCCTCTGCGTCGCCTCTCTCAGTCTCTCCTTCGCGCAATCGCGCAATCGTCTTTGACGAATAAAAACCCGCTTGCGGCAAACTAATGAGATAAGTTTGGGTTGGTTGTGTAAAAATTAAGCTTATATATCTAGGGGTTTATGTAAATTTTGATGGGGGTTAACTGAAAATTTTCAGGGGGGTTAAGGCTATAATTTGAAAAATTTTAAGAGGCTAAATTGGGTATAAACAGAGAAGTGAGGGGGGGTCAATTAACCCCCTTCTCATATACGTGCGTCCGCCCCTGTTTCTTTCTATGTAAATAATTGATGTGAGCTTAATGCACTTAAAATGTTGGGTTTCTTTCTATTTAAATAATTGATGTGATACATACTTTTAATGTGACATATCAAACTTTAGACCTCATAAATCTTAAAATCTGACATTTATCATTGAACCACTCATATAACGAACATACGCATGCTTATGTTAAAAATGAAAGAAATTGGTATACATGCAATAAATGGGAACCGATTAATGTATAACACATCTCCCTATTTCCTTCAAAAAAAAAAAAAAAAAAAAAAAAAAAAAAAACACATCTCCTATATGATGACGCTCTGATTTTTGGGATCAAAGAATAAAATATCCGGCTTTGATCCCTTGTATCTATAGAACTGAGAAGAGAGGGCAATGATCGTTATCGCGCATAATTAACTTTGTCCTTACAGGGACATGTTCGCAATCTGATTGGCTTGTCCTGAGGATGTCTTTGGTAGGGGTGTCAGTTTGTCGGTCCAGACCGCGGTTTGGGGACCGAACCGAACCAAACCATACGGTCTGGTTCTGTTTTAAAGCACGGAGTGGTTCGGTTCGGGTCTCAAAAATTTGTAAACCGTCGTGGTCGGGTTTGGTTTGGGGTCTGAACCCTTCAGACCAAACCAGACCGAACCAAACCAGACCAAACCACGAGACCGAACCCCCAAACTGAACCATCAGACCGAACCGCCAAAGACCTCATATATTAGTCATATATTTGTATGTTAAGTAGCATCCACCTTTGAAATATTAAAAAAATAAATACATTACATTAGACCATTCTTAAATCACGTTTTGCATATTATTCAATATTTATTTCATCACGAGTTATATTTTATTGATGCACAAAGTTAACAAAAATTTTGGAGTGTGTTCACTTCATTTGTCTTCTTTATTCGTTAAATATTCTACTTCATAGTATTTTCTCTTTCAACAAAGTCTAAATCATGATTTGAATCGTCATATGAACTTCGGTTGAATGGTGGTTTGAACTACTATCTAAACCAAGGTCTAGACCACGATATAAACCGTAGTCTGAATCACATTACTGAACGCGGTCTGAACCAAACCATAGCGGTTTGGTTTGGTTCGGTTGAATGTTTTGTGGTTTCAGTTCGGTCTGATGAATTTTCTCAAACCGATGACTAGTGGTTCGGTCTCTAAAATGGCCGAGACCGAACCAAACCGAACCATTTACACCCTAGTCTTTGGGTGGGATAAAGCATTGCTGATTAGTGGTGGTTTGGTAAACCAAAAAGCGTGGTATTGCCTCTGTCCAAATAGAATTAAATAATAAATTACTTGTTCCCTTAATTGACACTTTTATCAAGTTCTCTCATAAATATTTTTATTAGTTAAATCTCGTGTTCATCTTTTTTCTCTTCAGTTTGACTTTAAATTTTCTTGTAAAGCGTGGTGGTAAAAATAAAAGAAATAGTGATTTTTTTATAAAAGACCAAGGTCAACGTGTTTGCAGGACCAGACCCAGAAGTCTGCCCAAAAGACTAACGTATGCCCTTTGTGGACGCCGTCTGTACACTGCAAAACGTGGACATGATTCATTTCTCAACAACTGACTAGAAAATGTTTCAAAATAATAAAAAATGACTAGAAAATGTTTCAAATAATAAAAAAAATGACTAGAAAAACGAAACAAAATAATTAACGTAATAAAAAAAATCGCAGTTCATCATAGAAGGACCATACTTGATAAAAAAATATTCATACTATTAGGTTAAGTACATGTAAAAATTAAGTAACGTATTATACTTCAAATATAAAGTTCAGCCGTCAGCACACAAACTTTAAAATAATAATTTTCCTTCAAAAAAAAAAAATTTAAAAAAATTTAAATATGTAATTTCTAGTAGCAATAATTTTCAAATTAATCAAATAAAATAATATCTCTCCGCCTCAAGTTCAGCACACAAACTTTAGTTTTGCACCCTTATTAAGAAATAATAAAATATGTAAACATTGCAAGTGAGTTAAAAAATTATTGTCTACAACACTATTTATAATGCAAGTGGGTAAAAAGTGAAGTGTCATCTTGCACAACCGGCATAAACAACTAAGGCTCCGTTTGTTTCGCGTAAAACAACTTCCGAAAAATGACATAAACATGTTTTTGATTGTTTGGTAAATCTAAAAAAATGTTTTCCGGAAAATATTATCGTATGAGAAAAATAATAATTTAATATGAGAAAAAAAGTAATATGAGAAAAAAAATTGAATGTGGGTTGGGGGGGGGTCGTGGGGACGGGGGAGGTGTTCAAAGATAATTTTAATATGAGTGAGATTTTTATTTATTTTATTATTATTTTTTTTTATTTTTTTTTTGTGGGTGGTGGTGAGGGAGATGTTCAAAAATATTTTAATATGTAATTTTTTGTGTGTGTGTGTGGGGGTGGGTGGTGGGGGTGGGTGGGTGGTGGGGTACTGGGGTAGTAGGGAGCGCGAGGGGAGTTGTTAGTAATTTTAATAAGAGTAATTATTATTTTATTTTTCTGTGAGGGGGGAGGGGGCGTGGGTGGTGTGGGTGGGTGGGGTGTTGGTGGTTGGGGGTATTGGGAGTGGGTGAGGTGTTCAAAAATATTTTTTTATGAGTGAAAATAAGTTTTTTTTTTTTTTTTGGAAGGTGGGTGGGTGGTAAGGAGCGGGAGTGTGGGAGTTGTTAGAAAATAATTTTAATAATAATAATAATAATAATAAAAATAAATAAATATTTTTTTGGGGGGTGGGGGTTGGAGTAGGTAATTATAATATGAGTGATTTTTTTTTGGAAGGAGGTGGGTGGGTGGTGGTGAAGGGACTGGGGAGGGAAGGTAAGGTTGGAGGGTGGTAGTGGGTGGGATAAGATGGAAGGAGGGGGTGGTATTTCGAGGCAGAGTGGGTAGGGTGGTGTTGTATGTGAAGTTGGTGTGTGAGTGATAGAGTTAACTTTTTCTGGAAAATGACTTGCAGAGTAGAATTTCGTAAGTCATTTACTTAAGAAAAGTGGGAAAACAATTTTTCGAAAAATATTTTCCCCATTTTTCGATGCGTAACAACACCGAAAAATGAAGAAAAAATTATCCGAAAGTTGTTTTATGCGAAACAAACGGAACCTGATATTATGGAGGAAAGTGGGGATGACGTCACATCCGTAGGCACCCGAAGGAGAAGGAAAAACGTAGCCAAATCAGGTTAGTGAGGCCTTTTCTTTTGACAAAACTTGTGTGAGACGGTCTCACACGTGAGACGGATCTCATTGAGAGAGTAAATGGTTTGCCCCCTATAGGCGGGTCGGGGCAAGCCCATTTCCCTCTCATCGAGATCCGTCTCACACAAACATCCTCTTTTCTTTTTAGTTATACACTATTATAAGGACAAATTTGTTTAGAATACTATTTATCATTTGTCATTTTGAGAAAAAGTTTTTTTACTTTATGTAGTACCAAAATGAAGAGTAGAACTGAGATGGAGGAGTAATAGCTAATTATAGCATGAAGAAGATTTAGTTATAAAGTGAACAATTACTATTCCTCTAGAAAACACACATAAAATAAATAGTCTATTTGGTTCTCTTTGAATAAATAATATTTTTATTAGAAATTATAAAATTCTTGTTAAATAATTACAAAATAAATGATTAAGATATTCTAAGACGCGTGGTGGTGGTGGTGGTGGAGGGATCAATTACAGCGAAAGAGCATCGTTTTTTCCTCATCTCATAGTTTTTTTTTTTATCGTAATTACAAATGAATTTTGGTTCACCAAATTAGTATAATTAAACCAATTTAAATTATTGCTCACAAGTTCATTTGTAAAGATGGTAAAAAAAAAATAATCATTAATTTTAAGGCAAACGAGCAGTAAACTAATAACAATAACAAGTATTTTATAGGACAACTTTTAGCACTTTAGTCAACAAATATTTGAAGCTGAAGGGGGTATTATTGACATTCCTTATAAATATTTTTATGATATATTTTTATAAAAAGAGTTTTTAAAACTTATCAAAATAATTAAATTATTGTCGGTTTTTTTTTTTTCCGAAATAAATTAATATCAATTATTTGAAACTTGTTGTTGTAGATTTAGTGATTTACTACTCTTCTCTGTTAGAATCATGATGGCATGGCCTCTTCTACAATTCATTCATTCACTCCCTCTTTAATTAACATCTCAGCCTACGTTTGACCATCTTCGTAGCTGAAATAGAGTAGTTGTAATATTACTTCTGAATGGAGTTATAGTACTATACCCTCAAGGCCTTACGAGTTTATTGCCATTTCAACCTGCGTACTATTGTAAGATTGATGCTTTGCCCTCGTACTCACGAAACTCATACTATGACCTGCATACTATGGCTTTAATAAAAAAGTGCCCAGGGATAACGAAGAGCCGTTAGAAATCTAACAGGCTGTCAACATATGTTAAAATTTAACTGATTTACATTTAAAAAAAAATTCAAATATGACCCTGATATTGATATTAATGTCGTAAAAGGCCCAATAAATATTTATATTCACATTTGTTTATATACTCCCTCCGTCCCAGCACAAGTGACACTTATTTCCTTTTCGGTCTGTCCCAACACAAGTGACACTGCCCAAATGAAAATGTTTTAATATATTTATATTCAACCAACCCTACCATTTACCCCCCTCATTCCTCTCTTCATTTTCTAACCACACATCTACCATCTTTCCTTAATCTCTGTCCCAAAAGTTGGTGTCACTTCAGCTGGGACGGAGGGAGTATTTGTTATTAAGAGAGATCAATAGAAAAAGTAAATAAATTATTCAATTAATATTAATTTTAAAATGAATTTATAGTAATTTATATCTCAAAAAATATTTATATTTTAATTAAAATAGTTATCATTTACTTTCTCCACCAACTCTCCCACCATCTTAAAACCACCACTACCAACCAGTTCATAGCCACCACCATCCACCATCTCAAAACTACCACCATTCACCATCTCAAAACCACCGCCACCCATCATCTACAAACACCACAAAAAATCAATTAAACACAATGATCACCTCGGAATCAAAATAGTGTCTTAAGAGATCTGAAATCAACAAATCTCATATTAACAAGAACAACAAAACTGACTAGCAAACAAAATCAAATCCAACATAATCTTCAAATCTGGAAACGGTCACACACACAACAGCAAAAAACAAGACAAATTTGATTTTGAAATCAGATCTTGGAGGAAGGAGGAGGGATCGATAATGTAGAAGGGATTTATAGCAAAAAATCAAGACAAATCTGAACAACTCTTCCAAATATTTTGAAACCAAATCGCTGATTTAGGGAATGGAGGGGACGTTAGAGAAGGGGAGGTTGCCGGTGTTGGAGGATTGAGAGGAGGGTGAAGTGAGGAGTGAAGGGGAGAGAAACAATAGATCGACAAGGATGACGATGGTGACGGGGAGGGAGCTGATGACGGTGACGGTGACGGGGAGAGGGAGCTGATGACGGTGACGGGGAGGAGGGAGATGCCGACGGTGACTGCCAGAGTGGAGGGAGCTTGGCAGTGGTTGCGGTGGTGGAGGAGGGCGGTGGTGGATGGCGGTGGATGTGGAGGAAAGAGCGAGAAGAAAGGAGAGGGAAAACAGATCTGAAAATGGGAAGGCTGGGGTGCTTATGGAATTTAGTGGGAATTTGGAACCGCTCCACCCAAGAGTTAGCTCCACCCAATGGTTGAGATTGGATCCACATCATTTTACCTACACCCAACGGTTGAGATGATGCCGAACTCAGTGGGACCCACAAAAAATTGAAATCATCATGGCTGCCCCCTGATTTGTGTGTGTATGTGGTTTTGATCGGAGCCGTTGGGTGAAGAGGTGGAGCTAACTCGGTGGAGCGGTTCCGGGTCCATTTAGTGGGGGGGGGGTTGATGAGAGAGATTGTTGGAATTGGTTAGGATTATTAGAATTAACTTAAATGGATCTTTTCATTTTTTTTTTTTTGATATTATTTACGAAAATTTTTATTTACCTTTTCTATTTTACTCTCTTGATAACAATACTCTATATAGAGAAATATAAAAATAAAATATTTTTGGACCTTTATGACATCTATAGCATTATCAAGGTCACATTTGAATTTTTTTTCTGTAAAATCTTTAAATTTTTAACATATGTTGACAGGCCATTAGATTTCTAATGGCTTAGCGTTATCCCTGGGCACTTTTTTATTAAAACCATAGTACGCAGGTCATAGTGTGAGTTTCGTGAGTACGAGGGCAAATCATCAATCTTGCAATAGTACGCAGGTTGAAATGGCAATAAACTCAAGGCCTTACTATACATGCATCTTAAATAGCCGTTCCAACAAAAAGATACTCCGGATCCGTCTGTCCCACTATAAGGTTCTAAGTTTAACTAGACACGAAAATTAAGAAAATGTTGTGAGTGTGAAAAGTAAGTAAGAGAGAGAAAGTGTGTAGGGAGTTTTTTGTGTGAGAATGATAAATGGGTCCCACTTTCCATTTTTGGTAATAAAGTAAAGTAAGAACCTTAAATTGGGACATACTAAAAGGGAAAGTAAGAACCTTAAATCGGGACAGAAGGAGTAATTATTTACGGTTCTCCCTCTGTCCAAATATTTATAGTTAAAAAGTTTAGATTTTATCTCAAAATATTTGTAAGTGGATGTTTGTTGTGAGTGAGAAGGAGAGAAAAGTGGAGGAAATCTCTTCCTTTCAGGGTAAATGGGAGTTTTCCAATGGGACGCTCGTGACAAAATGAGAAGTTTGTTTTTGGACGGAAGGAGTATAAATTTTCAATTAAAAACAATGTGAATTATCAATGAGACACGCACACACACACAAAAAAAAAAAGTTTGTAGACATTATTATATTGATAGAAGGAGTACATGTGAATTTTTGACTAAGTATTACTAGTAAAATTATATGTGGTTAATTGCAATTCAGGGTCTAATATGAGTTTTTCTCTCTAACACAACGGCGCCCATATCCACATCAAGAGATCCATCATGTAATGTTCAATTTCAGATTTGAATACAAGCATCGACGCTTATCATCCCGGAAATCATCTTGAAGCTTCCAAATTGCAGTCCCCAGAGTATACCAACACTCCATCTTGGCGATGATCGAAGAGATGTAGAAGAAAGAGAAGGACTCCGACGTTAATGTCGTCGGGGATAATGGAGTTTGGCTTTGGTGTTTGAGGAAGAGAGAGAAGGTTCTGGCGATATTATGACACGCCCCAAGTCCCGGGATTCCCTAATAGAACCTCGAACCTGGTGCGCGTAACTAACAAGAAACAAGAAACTAACGGAAAACAGGAACAATACCTGTTAAAAACAAAACTGACATGATATATATACTCAAGAGTAGGGAGCTAAGATAGCTCACACGAGTTCTAGACCAAGAAATTTAAAACCAAACAAGGTTACATACAGCGGAAGACATGCCTAGCAAATAAGCTGGCATCAAGAACTGTCTAAGGACAACAAATACTACCCCAATACAAGCCCAGAGTTTAATTAACTCATACAAGATCGTCCTTACCAAATATAAAAGGATACTAACTTCGAACAAGAATATCCTGCTGAGTAAGTTCCCAGCTAAGTCGAGCCTCACTGCGTACTATCTCCTGCTTTCCTGGGGGGGGGGGGAACAATTAACAAATAAAGGGTGAGATAAATCTCAGTAAGCTATTAACATGCAATTATATGTCATGTTATCATGCAATACAAGTAGATACTCAAGTAATCATATATCAAGTATCATCAAGTACAAGTATAGGAGAGGCTAAGCCAACCCAACAAGTAATCAAGCTCAAGAAAGGTTCAGGTAACAAGTAGTCAAGTAGAGTGAGAGGCTAGACCAACTCACCAAGATGCACATAGGCCTATCACGCATTGTACCTGAATCCTTCCTTATTCCTTATTCCTCCCAAGAATACCATGTGTTGTCGATGCTTTTCTAGCTGAGGACAACCAAGAACAAGAACAAGAACTGCTGTACATATATAAGAGACCTGGTAACCAGTGTCATCCACAGAACAAGATCCAAGAGGTGTTCAAGACAATCGCATTCACTTAGGTCAGGCTTATTGCTCTAAACCAAGGAAGCTACGCCCTTACTATGGCCGGTAGTAAGGGGTCAAGCGGAAATACATAGGGACCCGATTGTCACTTAAACCCCAGCTCTCGCGACAAGCGTGAACCTATATATTTCGAACAAGCA
>JAOWBW010000922.1:499228-533696 GCA_026119855.1 Campanula takesimana
ACACATAACAAAGGATATAGCCAAGGTTTTCCAACTGAAAGAACCAAATAAAGGTCGCTGCGCAGCTTCAACAATCAACCAAATCAACATCGTCATAATAGCATGAAAGCCGAAGAGAAACCCCCGGTACCGGAACCAATAACAAAGTAACATGCCACAAAGGGCGGGAGCCATGCCACAAAGTCATGCTCCAAACTGTCTCAACCAAGGCCGATCTGGAAGAGGAAAATAAGGGCAAAACAATGGTCGACACCATAATGGACTTGGCTGGTGCCATCACAATATCTCACATCGCCCGACACAACCACAATTACCAGCTGGACTTTCAAATAACTGCTAAGTAATAAAATACTAGCACGATAAACAACTAGTGATTCCAAAGTAGGGAATCATACCAAATGATCATCACAAAGATAAGTCAAACCAACAATACCTCAATAAGATGTTCCAAAATCCCAATTAACACTTAATAAATTTCAAACACAAACTTAATCACAAAGGACCCAATTCTATCACTAGAGTGTACTACAATGTTCACTAAGGTCGACTAGAAGGACGCCCAAGACTTAGACCAAAACGCATTCTTCAATCACACAAAATAACAAATGAAAACCTTCAGATGTACTGTGCGGCCGCCCACTCGGGTCTGTGCGGTCGCCCAAAAAGGCCATCAAGCAAGAACAAAACCATTCAGATAGATGTGCGGTCGCCCCACCATTTTTGGGCGGTCTCCCAACCCTCTGATCTGCCGGAAAATCGGGAGGGATGAACTGGGTTCTCCCATTTTCAACCCAAACCAAAACTAAACCAAAATCCAACACTCTTAACTAGCATACTAAGGTACTAGTGCAACTTATAGGTCTAAAAGAACTCATATAACAACATTTAACAACCAAAATCAAGATCAAATCCCAACATTTGATTTAACACAAAAATCACCAAAAACAACAATAAATTTCAATAAATTCTTAAACCTCCACAATCATCAAATAACCACTTCAAAGCTTCATGGATCATCATACAAAATGAGGATGAGCAATTTTAGCATAAAATGGGGGAAAAGCAACTTACTTGAATTTTCTCAAAGTTGCCGGAACTCGAATATTTTTAGCCCTCTACGATCCTAACGACGATCTAAACAAGTTTCACAATTTAAGAATTGAGACATAACAAGAGGAAGAGGAAGAAAATGAAGAGATAAGAGAGAAAGAAAACTTACCTTTTTTTTTTTTGACAATGGAGAGAGAGAAAGGAGTATGCTGAGAGTGAGGGAGAAGGTGAGGGAGAAGAGAAGAAGTAGGGAGGGAGTAGGGGAAATTATTTAAAAAGTTACATCTAGGCCCCTCCCCAACTACTAACACAAATACTTACACTCCCTACTAACAAATAAGACACAACAATACTACACTAACCCAATTGACTCAAATAAATTGCTAGGCATAATTATTATGAAACATAAAATGCACACATAGATATTTAAATAAATAATAATTTAAATAAATAAATAAGCAAATAAATAAATAATAATTATTTATTACTAATAAAATAGAGTCTAGTTTTCGGGGCGTGACATTCACTCCCCCTTAAAGAAAATTCGACCCGAATTTTAACGAGACTTACCCGAATTAAAAAGCCACGGATATTTCCCCTCGACCTCATCTCGGAGCTCCCACGTCGACTCCTCAATATTATGATTCCTCCAAAGGACTCTAACCAACGCAATGCCTTTGTTTCTCAATTCTTGGACTTTGGAGTCAAGGATCCTAACCGGTCGTTCCTCATAAGTCATATCCGGCTCTATATCCTCCGGTACCCTCGGTAACACGTGAGATGGATCATGAACATACTTCCGAAGCATAGAAACGTGAAAAACATTATGCAACTGGTCTAAAGAAGCTAGCAACGCAAGACGGTATTCTAGAAGTCCAACCTTTCCCAGAATCTCAAACGGTCCCACAAACCTCGGAGCCAATTTACCCTTCTTCCCGAACCTTCGAATACCCACCTTCGGAGATACTTTCAAGAATACAAAATCACCGGTCTGAAAACTAAGATCTCGCCTTCGGTTATCTTCATAGCTCTTATGTCGACTCTGGGCTGTTTTCAATCGATCCCGGATAACCCTAACTTTCTCAACTGAACCCTGAAGCAAATCAATACTCACGATCTTCGCTTCACCGACCTCATCCCAACAGATAGGCGATCTACATTTTCTTCCATACAAGGCCTCATACGGTGTCATCTCGATACTAGTCTGATAACTGTTGTTGTAAGAGAATTCCACTAACGGTAAATGTCTATCCCAAGAATCGGAAAAGTCTATCGCACAAGCTCGCAACATATCCTCAAGAATCTGAATAGTCCTCTCGGATTGACCGTCGGTCTGAGGGTGAAAAGCTGTACTGAATCGCAAATCTGTACCCAAAGCTTCCTGAAACGCCTTCCAGAATCTAGAAGTAAACCTCGGGTCTCGATCTGACACAATGCTAACCGGAACCCCATGCAATCTCACAATCTCATCAATGTAAAGGGTCGCAAGCTTCTCCATCGAATATCTGATGTTAATAGGCAAGAAATGGGCACTCTTGGTCAATCTATCCACTATTACCCAAACACTGTCATACTTCCTACGGGTACGAGGTAGTCCCGTAACGAAATCTATAGTCACATGCTCCCATTTCCACTCCGAAATTTCTAACGGCTGAAGTAGTCCTGCGGGTCTCTGATGCTCGGCTTTGACCTGCTGACAAGTTAGACACTTCGAAACATACTCCGCTATTTCCCTCTTCATGTTGTTCCACCAAAATTGCTGTTTCAAATCCTGATACATCTTTGTACTACCCGGATGAATAGTATATCTCGATTTGTGACCTTCATCTAAAACTTGCCTCTTTATTCCACCAACATCGGGTACGCACAAACGACCACGGAAAGTCAACACCCCAACCGGACTCAAAGAAAAATCCTCGAAGTTCTTTTCCTTCAATTTACCCATTATCTTCACCAACTCGGGATCTTCTTTCTGAGCTTCCTTTATCCTCTGAATTAGGGTCGGAGATACCCTAATATTCGCAAAAATAGCCCCATGTCTCGATTCACGAGGAGACCAATCTCGAACATCCTCAAGCATTTTCCATTCCCGAACCATCATCGAAGCCACATAAGACTTCCTACTAATCGCATCGGCTACCACATTCGCCTTCCCCGGATGATAGGAAATCATACAATCATAATCCTTCAACAATTCCATCCATTGGTGTTGCCTATTATTAAACTCTTTCTGGGAGAAAAGGTATTTCAAACTCTTGTGATCCGTGAAAATCTCGAACTTCGCTCCATAAAGGTAGTGGTTCCATTTGTGCAACGCAAAGACTATCGCAGCCAACTCCATATCATGAGTAGGATAATTCTGTTCGCTCGGGCTCAACTTCCTCGAAGCATAGTGTAGATACCCCGGGGAACCACGGCTTGGCTAGAGCGGTGAATTATCCTAGGATGTCTAACTTGTTTTAGATTATTTAGAGTCGCCACCTATGTTTTTAAAGGAACATAAGAAAAACCTAGAAATAGCCTAATTTATGTACAAAACCAGAGATTCGGGAGAGAAGGGTTCGGGGGTTAGGTGACGGAGTGGGAAGTACTTAAACACCCACTCCGCCCCGCTTACGCGGGTCTTGCTACTATTGGTGTTCTAATATTTACATGTCCTTCAATTAATTAAATAGAAATGTGCTAACAATTGTGATGAGAAGAAAAGGGGAAATAAAATAGAATTGTTTTATTTATTTAATGATAAAGATTACATGTAACAAGTAATGTTAAAGAATTACATTAAGAGATGAAGAGGAATTAACATGGTGAATTAAAGTTAAGATTAAAATGTAGGGAGATAACCTTAACTAACTTCAATATGTGAAGTAGTCATGTTGGTCATGTCCCATTAATGGGGATTGCATACATCAAGAAGAAGAAAACAAAGGAAGAAAATGGAGTTGTACCTTGAGAAAGAGGACTTGGAACCTTGACTTGAAAGTGTTATTGTTGTGATGAAATTGTTGTAGAACAATTTGTGTAGAGTCTTGTTACTAAGAACTCTTGTTGGGAGAATTTGTGTATAATGTAGTTGGTGAATCAAGGTTGGAGTCCAAAAAGAAGTCCAAAGAGAGTCCCATTCCAAGGTAGAAGATGATGGTTTTTATAAGTAAAAAAGAGAGGGAAATGATGGAGGGAAATTGGTCATCCATGTGAAATGGAATGGGCCAATCACAAATAAGATAAATGAATAAAAGAAAAATAAAATAAATAAGAGAAATCAAATAATAAATGAAAGAAATATTAGTTTTTGGGAAAAGGCTTAGAATTTGGGATTGGGAGTTAATGAGAAAAGGGGGGATGAATGTGGATGTAAAAAGATGGTTTTTTATGATTAAGAAAAGATGTTTGTAAATAAGAAAATGGAGGGAAATAAGGTGCAATCCGTTACTGCCAAAGTGGGAAGCGCGCGGGTCCGGCTTTTGGGGCGGGACGTGCGCGCGGCTCACAGGCAGTGCCGGAAGCGCCCGCGGGTGAAAAATGACAGAATGACCCTAAAAGTTAACTCTGTTATGCAGTTTAGTCCAAAACTAACGGAATCAGTTAGGAACTTGACCGAAGTAACAGAAAGTAATGAAAATAAGTTAAATAAAAATACTTTGTATGCAATCGGGGTGAGAGGTCCAAGGCGGGGTGTCTACAGAGCCCTCGGCGACGTGGATTGCGAAGCAAAACGCGTCGACGAAAGAAAGACAACCGCCGAGGACATCGACAAGAGAAAACAAAGACTCGATAAAGCAGGAATTTGAAATTACAAAGGATAGAAATGCGCTCCCTGTGTGAGCGACTTTTGCTGATGGAAGAGGTATGGTGATTTTAGTGGTCCACCATGGACCAAAATTGGTGCGCGGTGCGGCATATTCTGATGCGCTGTGCGGCACTTGTTGATTCTGGTGCGCGGTGCGGCATATTCTGATGCGCTGTGCGGCACTTGTTGATTCTGGTGCGCGGTGCGGCATATTCTGATGCGCTGTGCGGCACTTGTTGATTCTGGTGCGCGGTGCGGCATATTCTGATGCGCTGTGCAGCACTTGTTGAATCTGGTGCGCGGTGCGGCATATTCTGATGCGCTGTGCGGCACTTGTTGATTCTGGTGCGCGGTGCGGCATATTCTGATGCGCTGTGCGGCACTTGTTGATTCTGGTGCTTTGTGCGGCACCTGGTGCTCTGTCCGGCACCTGTTTATGTGTATGCTTTGCAGATATATGTGCTTGTGTGAGATGTGAAATAGGAATTGCGAGAGAAAATTGTGATTGTGGTGTGATATGATCTTGAAAGCACCTTTGTAATGAGAGAGAAGTAAGAATGTAGAAAGTGATCTTGTGTGCGGTGTGATTTTGAGGAAAGCATTGGATGTATTCATACATTCACTTACCATTGCCGCTTGAGTGGAGATGGACTCTTGATGTCCGCGGAGGATGCTTTGATGGAGAATGTCCATTCTTTAGATGTTGATGAGAGAATGCCCTTGATGTTGGGTTGGCGAGATGGTATTCTGGATGATGGGTTGGTCGTGCCAAAAGGCTGCCTACGTATCCCTTTAAGAGAATCAGACCAGCGTAGTTCAAGGATGATGGAGAACGCTGGAGGAGAGGCTAGGAGCAAAGCAAAGTAAAACACATAATTTTGCACATAGAAGGAGAAAGAAAAAGGAAAATCTTTTTTTTTTTTTTTTTTTTTTTTTTAGATTAGAAAGGAAAGAATATGCACACATGTGAGGAAAAGATTTTTTTTTTTTAGTTCGTGGGTGAACCATTTTAACCATTGTGTGCTTGTGAAGCCAACCCAAGATCAAGTCATGTTCAGTCGAAGTCCGGATTGCCTCGCTTGAATTCTGTTGTCGCCGGTGTGCCCCACGAAGATTGATGTCTAGCCCCAAGAGATTTGTCGATTATGGGGCTTCAAAAAGGCTTTTGATGCCGAGATGAGGGGTTGCTGATTGTAAAGCCCCTAGAATGCCTTTGATGCCGAATTTTGAGGGACTTGCATAGCTCCAAGATAAATCAGCTCTTGGCCCATTCGAGTAAATCGCCCTTTGTTGTTGTAGTGAGCAAGCCCAAGAGGAGATCGTTGATGCCAAGCTTCGAGAGATTGCAAAGCCCCAAGTGTCGTAGGCTTGTAGATGGCGGGATGTGAGGACCTTTCATTGTAAGCCCCAAATTACCTCGTGATTGGCTCGGCATTGAGAGCGGATGTACCGTTTGGTAGAATTCTTGATAGAGATCTCCTTCTTGCTCTTACTGGGGAGATGAATGGCCTCATTGTGGTCGATACCCAAATGGCTGAGGGCTTATGTCAATGGATGCAGTAATGTCTTGCGGTGCCGTCGAGGTCACGGAGGATAAGGTCTTGGCGTGATAAAGTCTCAAATGAGTATGCTTGCTTGACACTTCTTGAGTTGAACTAATGACGGATCTTCGGATGCAACTAGTGCTGTGGCCCAACTTTATCTGAGCTGCACCTTGCGCTTTTGATCTTGGAGAAGGGGGTGCTGAATTGCAGAAACATTGGGATTGGCCGTGGCATTTCCCGCTATAACCCTGTTTTGATTAGAGTTTAGCATATTGAATCTTTTTCCTTTTCTCTAAGACTTCCTTCAAAATCTCGCTGTGAGTTCTAACAAAAATCATCAACTTCATTCATAACATCGGAGTCTTCATTTAAAACCAAGAGGCCTTTGACTTGAAGTGTTGAGAGACCCTTTGAAGCTTGATCCCTTTCATGGAGACTACTCCCAAATTGCGTTGCTCGAGTATTGTTGCCTAAAATACTGTCGGTCGCGAAGCCCTAATACTGCCCTTTGCTTGAATTACTGTAATGCCGTAGCCCAAAAGATTGTAGATTGCGAAGCCCGTTGAGACCTTCGGTGCCGAATTGAGGAAGCTTCCAATGTTGCACATGACTTGGCTGGGGATACTGCTGGGGAGTTAATTGCTCTTTGCCGAGGGAGCCTTTAAGACTTGACCGTAGCCCCTAGAGTGCCATCATTGATTGCGAGAAAGGTCCATCCTTGATTGGGAGAACGAGCACGGGCACACGTGACAAGAGGGCTTTTTGACATCCCTTTTGAGAGACTTTGAGGATAGTCTCACACATCTTTTTCGAGCATAGCCCCTAGGGCTTGTTGATTGTCAAAAGAAGCCCTTGTTCTCGGGTCATATAGTCCCTAGGGCGTCACCATTTGTGGAACAAAGCAAGAGTGACTCATCCTCGTGTGAGAGAATAAACATGAGAGGATATGGTAAGAGCTACTCCATTTCTCGGGAGCCTTTCGGCGTACTTTAGAAGCACATACTTGAAGAAGCCTTGAAAACTGAGACACATGTTGTTGCTATTTGCTGCCCAAGCCAATTGACTAGCTAGGGATTATTTGTGCAACTTCGTGCCCTTTTATGATTGTTCTCGGATGGATCTTGGTAACCACGGGCCTTCTTTTCATGAACCCAAAAATGCACACTGCTGGAGAATGATGCCGATAACCCAAGACAACCTTTGATGGTGCTATATCTTGTCGAGCCTTTTGCAATCCCAAAGTTGACTCGGTGGGGAATTGACTTGCTGAGGAGATTCAATGTAGAACTTATCTTCTTTAGAGGCCGGGGATCTCCATTTCTCTTTTCCTTCTCTCTCTCACTCTCTCATTTTTTTTTTTATGACGCACCCTGTTTTTTGCCTAGACCGCCCTTTCGGGTTTTCAATCTAGCGGGCATCTCTTTTGCGTCTTCATCATTTTTTTTTTATTTTTTTGACTTAATTGATGAGGAAGTGTGCATTGACTCTAGCTGAGGAGATAAGACATGTGATTTTGCGGTGGAGACTTCTTGTCACTAAAGGTGAGTGACATTGACTTGACTAGGGAAGTGTCCCTAGTATTGACATGTATTTTTTATTGAATTGAATGACTCGCGAAGGCAAGTAAGTCATTAAGAGAGAAGAGAAGGAAAGCCCCAATTTGATTGCAAGAAATTGGGAGTATGCAGAAAGAAAAGAAGTCCCTAGACTCGACAAGGAACGCGAAATGATTCCAAATCTAAGAAAGTTGTTCAATCTTTTTGGTGATTAATTCATTGGCAAATGAATCGTACAAAGATGTCTTGACAAGTTCGAGATGAAGGCCAATCACCATAACGCGCTAGGGCTAAACATATTTTCTTTCTTGCATGAGACCGGACCCGAAGGTTGCCTACGTTCCTCCAGTGTAGAGGCTCAGGTCACCGTAGTTCTTGTGGATTCTCCATTCTTCGGGATGGAATTGTTGCTTCGTCGTGTAGCTTCGTCCTCCTTTGGTGGATGGAATGATGTTGATCTTGATGTGAACTTCTTTGATTGAGGGGGATTTCTTTTTTTTTTTTTTTTTTTTTGTGCTCTAACTTTTGCCTAGGTTGATTTGATGGTTTCAACCTAGCGAGCTCTTTTTTTTTATTTTATTATTATTTTTTTTAATCCCCCTTTGAAAACTTTGCTTGACTTCTTCATGATTGTTGCTCCACCTTGTTTGTCTTGGCTTCGTCGTTGATGTTGGCGTCGATGTTTAGCCCCTAGGCGTTCAAGTGATGGCCTTGTTCTAAAACTTGTTTAGACATCTTTTCATCATTTTGTCAAGAATTAGATCGAACAACTTGGAAGAGTGTATAAGGACAAGAACGACTTTTATTTGATAAGAAGACTCGACACTTAACATGGGACGAGAGAAAACATTAATGCACACAAAAGAGGACTTTTGACTCTTTTTTTTTTTTTTATTCCTACTACTAGGTAGAGAAAGAGAAATGGAGATTGTTGTCGTCGCCCTCTTTGTTGAAGCCCCATTTCAAAACCAAGCCACTTCTTTGATGAGTTGCTCTTCACCCACGGTAAATTCGCCGTTGTCGATCAAATCTTAGATGATGTTTCGGAGAAGGAAGCACCCTTCGGTAGTGTGGCCACTATGCTTGTGGTAGCCGCACCATTCACCATGAGCATGATTTTTCAGTATCGCCTTCGGCTTGTACCCCTCCAAAGGTTTGATCTTCCCTCTTGCCACCAAAATTTCAAATGCCTCGGCTTGGGTTACTCCTTGGAGAGGAGTGAAAACTCGGTTGTTGGTGGTACCTTTGTAGCTCTTGAGGGTCGGGCCACTTGAGCATGCTTTATCATTGAACTTTGCTTTGCTGTCGGCGAGCTCTTGCAAATGGGCTTTGAGTTCGGAAACCTCTTCCTTGTGAATTCTTCTTTCATAATCAAGACGGGCCTTGAGTTCGGAAACCTCTTCTTTGTGAATCCTCTTGTCGATATCGAAACGGGCTTGCCACAAATTGTCTTTACGGCGGGCATCCTCGACAATCCTATCCATTTGTTCCCCCATTGATTTCATTACGTTGAGTAACCCTTCGTTGGACACGAAATCATTTCCACCGTTGTTGTTGTCGCCGTTGGAAGCCATTGGACCTATTGGAAGAGCACGGTTGATCTTAGATTGGCCCCACAAACAAAGAAAAAGACTCAACCACATAAGGAAAACGACTCTTTTTTTTTTTTTTTTTTTTATTTACAAAGTCGGAAGGACGTGGTCCTTTTTGGGGTTTCTAGAAAAAATAGTGGAATCGTCACACTAGTATATAGACCATCTCGCGGTCCCATATACTCATTGGATTCCACCACGCTTGTGAATCCTACATGTGTCGGGATTAAACTAAATTAATGTAGTAAATCATACATGCGGGGACGGATTTTTATTTTCGTCCAAAATAACCACTTTTGGGGACGGAGTTTTATTTCGTCCATTGCAACAAGTTGGCATGTATGATTTGAAGACATTAGTTTAGGAAAATCTCGGCACATGAAAAACCGACTTGGTCACGGAGTGTTAGACCCTAGACTAGAATTGTGTGGTTTCTGCTCGGCTTGAATATGAGGCTTAAAGGTCACCCCCGGCATGTAGTCATGAACTACGCCACGGGCTGAGGTTTACCGCTTCGAAAGAGCCAAGGTCGAGTGGAGCTTGAAACTTTCTAGGACGGGCCTCGACGGGTTTGGGGTTGGACTTGTGCGACTCGATAGTGAGCAGTTGATAGGAATATGTGCATGTAGTGTGAGGTCTAACATGTGACAAAACATTTTTTTTTTTTCAAAGGAAATAAAAAAAAAAAACAAATAAGCACGTAATTTACAACTTTCGAATCACCCGTGTGACCGATAAAAATAAACAGAAAGTAAAAGAAATTGTATGCAGGCCCGGTGCCCACACACTGTCATTCTGTTTTGTTTCTGTGCACTGTTCTGTTCCGAGAATGCGCCCAGAAGCGCGTGCATTAGGTTGCCTATGCGGAAGGCGCGCGCGTGAGAGGAAGAAGGGCAGAGCGCCCGCTTCTGGGTGAGAACCTGCAAATCAGTGGGTTCAAGGGATTGCCTTGACCCTTAATTAAGAAAACTTTCCCCTGCAGTAATTGTTAGCACAGAAATATGGAATTGAAGGACAAGAAAGGAGGCGGGCGATTCTGGTAATTGGGGTCGGACGCGCGCGCTTTAGGCCAAGAAGGCCAGAGGGGCGCGCTTCCCACCCTTTTTACCAGAATGCCCAGAAAACAGTAATAAGAACACCAAAAGTTAAGAACGCAAGTTTAACCCTCTATCAGTCCCCAGCAGAGTCGCCACTGTAGATACCCCGGGGAACCACGGCTTGGCTAGAGCGGTGAATTATCCTAGGATGTCTAACTTGTTTTAGATTGTTTAGAGTCACCACCTATGTTTTTAAAGGAACATAAGAAAAACCTAGAAATAGCCTAATTTATGTACAAAACCAGAGATTCAGGAGAGAAGGGTTCGGGGGTTAGGTGACGGAGTGGGAAGTACTTAAACACCCACTCCGCCCCGCTTACGCGGGTCTTGCTACTATTGGTGTTCTAATATTTACATGTCCTTCAATTAATTAAATTGAAATGTGCTAACAATTGTGATGAGAAGAAAAGGGGAAATAAAATAGAATTGTTTTATTTATTTAATGATAAAGATTACATGTAACAAGTAATGTTAAAGAATTACATTAAGAGATGAAGAGGAATTAACATGGTGAATTAAAGTTAAGATTAAAATGTAGGGAGATAACCTTAACTAACTTCAATATGTGAAGTAGTCATGTTGGTCATGTCCCATTAATGGGGATTGCATACATCAAGAAGAAGAAAACAAAGGAAGAAAATGGAGTTGTACCTTGAGAAAGAGGACTTGGAACCTTGACTTGAAAGTGTTATTGTTGTGATGAAATTGTTGTAGAACAATTTGTGTAGAGTCTTGTTACTAAGAACTCTTGTTGGGAGAATTTGTGTATAATGTAGTTGGTGAATCAAGGTTGGAGTCCAAAAAGAAGTCCAAAGAGAGTCCCTTTCCAAGGTAGAAGATAATGGTTTTTATAGGTAAAAAAGAGAGGGAAATGATAGAGGGAAATTGGTCATCCATGTGAAATGGAATGGGCCAATCACAAATAAGATAAATGAATAAAAGAAAAATAAAAGAAATAAAAGAAATCAAATAATAAATGAAAGAAATATTAGTTTTTGGGAAAAGGCTTAGAATTTGGGATTGGGAGTTAATGAGAAAAGGGGGGATGAATGTGGATGTAAAAAGATGGTTTTTTGTGATTAAGAAAAGATGTTTGTAAATAAGAAAAGGGAGGGAAATAAGGTGCAATCCGTTACTGCCAAAGTGGGAAGCGCGCGGGTCCGGCTTTTGGGGCGGGACGCGCGCGCGCGGCTCACTGGCAGTGCCGGAAGCGCCCGCGGGTGAAAAATGACAGAATGACAGAATGACCCTAAAAGTTAACTCTGTTATGCAGTTTAGGCCAAAACTAACGGAATCGGTTAGGAACTTAACCGAAGTAACAGAAATTAATGAAAATAAGTTAAATAAAAATACTTTGCATGCAATCGGGGTGAGAGGTCCAAGGCGGGGTGTCTACACATAGGCAATCACCTTCCTGTTCTGCATCAAAACACAACCCAAATCCTCTTTCGAAGCATCACTATAAATTACTAAATCATCATTCCCATTAGGCAAGGTCAAGATCGATGCGGTAGTCAACCTCTTCTTCAATTCCTCAAAACTGTTTTGACATTTTTCACTCCACACAAACGGTACATCCTTTCGGGTCAACTGAGTCATCGGAGTAGCAATCCTCGAAAACCCTTCTATAAATCTTCGGTAATAGCCGGCTAAGCCCAGAAAACTTCTGATCTCGGTCACTGACTCGGGTCTCTTCCAATCCACTATGGCCTCTATCTTTGAAGGATCCACCGAAATCCCATCTTTCGAAATAACATGACCCAGAAATGAAACCTTCTCGAGCCAAAATTCGCATTTACTAAACTTCGCAAACAACTGCTCCCTCGCAAGAATGGATAAAACTATCCTTAAGTGCTGCTCGTGCTCGTCTCGGGATTTAGAGTAGACGAGTATATCATCAATAAAGACCACCACGAACGAATCAAGATAAGGATGGAAAACCCGGTTCATCAAATCCATAAACACGGCAGGTGCGTTAGTCAACCCAAACGGCATAACCAAGAACTCATAATGACCATAACGAGTGCGAAAGGCAGTCTTCGGAATATCCTCCGATCGAATCTTCAACTGATGGTACCCACTCCTCAAGTCAAGCTTGGAAAACACAACGGACCCCTGAAGCTGATCAAATAAATCATCAATGTGAGGTAGAGGATACTTGTTCTTCACTGTAACCTGATTCAACTTTCGGTAGTCGATACACAATCTCAAAGAACCATCCTTCTTCCGCACAAACAAAACCGGTGCTCCCCACGGGGACACACTAGGGCGAATAAACCCTCGATCAAGCAACTCTTGCAACTGGACCTTTAATTCCTTCAACTCTGCGGGAGCCAACCTATACGGTGCCTTTGAAATCGGAGCTGTACTCGGCAAAAGATCTATACAAAATTCTATCTCACGATCAGGAGGATATTATATTCAGAAGAGAAAACATCGGGAAATTCCCTAACTACCCGAACACTTTCCAAACTAGGGGTTTCTTTCCTAGTATCAAGCACACTAGCCAAGTACCCCTCACAACCACGGTGCAATAGTTTTCTCGCTTTTACATAAGAAATTAAACGAACTTTTCTACTCAAAGGGCTAGCCTCAAAAACAATTTAGGCACATCGGGAATAGAAAAAGTAACAACTTTCCTACGACAATCGACAGAGGCATGAAACTTGATCAACCAATCCATACCTAAAATAACATCAAATTCTTGAATGGGAAGGACTACCAAGTCCGCACACATGACATGACCACATATAAGCCCGTCACAATCATGAAATACTCTATCGGTCACCAAACACTCTCCCATCGGAGTTGACACCTCTAACTCATAGGGCAAAGACTCAGACGCAACATTTAGTAAAGAAGCAAATTGCACAGAAATGTATGAATGAGATGATCCTGGATCTACTAACGCTCGCGCGCTCACACTAGATATAGAAATAATACCTCCAATAACTGTGGGATCATCTGTGGCTTGTTGTTGATTCATTGCAAACACTTTCCCTTGGACCTTGGGCTTTCCCGTAGCATCTCTTTTCTGACCCTGTGGAGCACCAGCTCCTACCCCAGACGGTTGACCTCTATTCCTCGGACAATCCCTCACATAATGCCCCATTTGGCCACAATTGGTGCACCTTCCCTGTTTCTTCCAACAACGGTCCTCAGAATGGCCTTCCTTTTGGCAATAGGAACAAAGTCTCCTGTTTTGGTTCCCTTGGTTCCCGGAAGTAGTGCCCGGGTTCCTTGGGGTCGGTTGCCCTCGGAACTGAGATTGTCCCCCAAACTTACCTCGGTTATCACTCCTTGGTTGTGACTTGCCCTGCGCTCCTTGCTTACTCGGGTTAGATACATCGGTCTTCGTCTTATGTTCCCCAATATCTTGCTCGATAAGGTAGGCACGGTCTACCGCATCCTGGAATGTCACAATCCTCTGGGCTATAAACTGAGTACGTATAGAAGTCTTCAAACCCCAGATGAATCTCATAGCCTTCTGTTCTTCGGTCCGCACAAGATAGTCACAATACCGGGCTAATTCTGTGAACTTAGCCGAGTACTGAGCTATAGACAACAAACCTTGCTCCAAGTTGAGAAGCTCGATCTCCTTTCGGTTCTGATCCACTACCGGAATAAAATGCTCTTTGAACTTTCGCACAAACAATTCCCATGCATATATTGTGTGAGTATCATCCCAACTCGCTTTAACCCCTTTCCACCAATGCTCATCGGCACCCACAAGCTTATAAGCCGCAAACCGGACCCTATCCTCGTCCGTGCACCCAAACACCTCATAAATTTTCTCCATAGACTCAACCCATAGTTCGGCCTTCTTCACATCGGGCTCACCATCGAACTCTGCCGGTTTCAGTTTCAAGAATTGCTCCAAACCATATCGGGGTGGTGGTGCTTGTTCTGCTCTCGGTCCTTGGTCATGAATTGCCTTCATGGCCGCCTCAAACATGCCCTGAAACATTGCACGGTTCTCTTCCCGAAGATCATTCTGATTCTGAGCTCCACTAGAACCATCACCTGTTCTTCTTCTAGCCATTGAGAACAATTACCTGCATAAAACATCAACAGTTACTCACTCCGAACATAACTACCCTCCTAGGTCATACTAGTCCACCTAGACTTATACTTAGAGCCAAGCCATAGCTCTGATACCAACTATCGCGGCCCCGAACCCCGCGGGCCCGAGGTCGCGAGCTGGACGTCGACTTAAACAATAAACTCTAAAATAATGAAGATAAAAATTTCCTTTTATACCCAAAAGATGATAACACAAGGTTTTGTAAATCAACTTGAACAACAAAGTAAAACTAGTATAAACTCTATAAGCTTATACACCAAAGTTATAAAATATACAAAACCTAATGACGTCAATGTTTGGTACAAATATCCCAAAAAGGTTACATATTTATATAATGTAAACCCACCAATAACAACTTGCCCCGAAAGCTCAACCCTCGCGACGTCCTGTCTCGTGATCAGCGAGTCTAATCCTTTCCACCTGGGGGGGTTAAGGAAAAACAAAGACAAAAGAAAAGGGGGTGAGATAAATCTCAATAAGTTACTAATGCAACTACATGACATGCTATGATGCAATATACAATAATAAATCATAGATAGCACATAGCAGTTATCACATAACATATAGCAGCGGAAATAAACACATAACAAAGGATATAGCCAAGGTTTTCCAACTGAAAGAACCAAATAAAGGTCGATGCGCAGCTTCAACAATCAACCAAATCAACATCTTCATAATAGCATGAAAGCCGAAGAGAAACCCCCGGTACCGGAACCAATAACAAAGTAACATGCCACAAAGGGCGGGAGCCATGCCACAAAGTCATGCTCCAAAATGTCTCAACCAAGGCCGATCTGGAAGAGGAAAATAAGGGCAAAACAATGGTCGACACCATAATGGACTTGGCTGGTGCCATCACAATATCTCACATCGCCCGACACAACCACAATTACCAGCTGGACTTTCAAATAACTGCTAAGTAATAAAATACTAGCACGATAAACAACTAGTGATTCCAAAGTAGGGAATCATACCAAATGATCATCACAAAGATAAGTCAAACCAACAATACCTCAATAAGATGTTCCACAATCCCAATTAACACTTAATAAATTTCAAACACAAACTTAATCACAAAGGACCCAATTCTATCACTAGAGTTTACTACAATGTTCACTAAGGTCGACTACAAGGACACCCAAGACTTAGACCAAAACGCATTCTTCAATCACACAAAATAACAAATGAAAACCTTCAGATGTACTGTGCGGCCGCCCACTCGGGTCTGTGCGGTCGCCCAAAAAGGCCATCAAGCAAGAACAAAACCATTCAGATAGATGTGCGGTCGCCCCACCATTTTTGGGCGGTCGCCCAACACTCTGATCTGCCGGAAAATCGGGAGGGATGAACTGGGTTCTCCTATTTTCAACCCAAACCAAAACTAAACCAAAATCCAACACTCTTAACTAGCATACTAAGGTACTAGTGCAACTTATAGGTCTAAAAGAACTCATATAATAACATTTAACAACCAAAATCAAGATCAAATCCAAACATTTGATTTAACACAAAAATCACCAAAAACAACAATAAATTTCAATAAATTCCTAAACCTCCACAATCATCAAATAACCACTTCAAAGCTTCATGGATCATCATACAAAATGAGGATGAGCAATTTTAGCATAAAATGGGGGAAAAGCAACTTACTTGAATTTTCTCAAAGTTGCCGGAACTCGAATATTTTTAGCCCTCTACGATCCTAACGACGATCTAAACAAGTTTCACAATTTAAGAATTGAGACATAACAAGAGGAAGAGGAAGAAAATGAAGAGAGAAGAGAGAAAGAAAACTTACCTTTTTTTTTTTGACAATGGAGAGAGAGAAAGGAGTATGCTGAGAGTGAGGGAGAAGGTGAGGGAGAAGAGAAGGAGTAGGGAGGGAGTAGGGGAAATTATTTAAAAAGTTACATCTAGGCCCCTCCCCAACTACTAACACAAATACTTACACTCCCTACTAACAAATAAGACCCAACAATACTACACTAACCCAATTGACTCAAATAAATTGCTAGGCATAATTATTATGAAACATAAAATGCACACATAGATATTTAAATAAAAATATTAATTTAAATAAATAAATAATTATTATTTATTACTAATAAAATAGAGTCTAGTTTTCGGGGCGTGACAAGAACCTTGAGTTATCTTGTGTTGCTACGGTATAAATATAGTGCTGATATCTAAATCAATGTTCATGACATCGGTTGAGTTCAAAGTGTTGAAGGTTCAACTTGAGGAATTGCTTGATAGAGGATTCACCCAGCTTAGTATATCTGTGTGGGGTGTATCTGTATTGATTGGCATGAAGAGATATGGTACTTTGCGATTTCATATTGAATGCAAAGAGTTCAACCAGGTGACTATAATGAACCAGTGCTTGTTATCATGTATGGATGAATTATTTGATCCCTGAAGTTAATCAGTGGTCTATTCAGTGTTTGATTGATAAGTGGCTACCATTAGTTGGAAAGTCAACTATGAGGATATACTAAAGACATCTTCTTATATCAGGTATGCTCGTTATGAATTCGTGATTATGCTATTTCGATTGATATATGATTTAGCAGTATTGATGGATTTGATGAATGATATCTTCAAACCATAATTTGATTTCTTTGCGATGAATTGATTAATGACCTGTTGGTGTGTACAAAGTCGCAGACTAAGAATTGATTGTATTGAAATTTCTCGAGAGAAACAATTGTTTCCAAAAGCTAGCAAGAGATAGAGGATCTATTACCTTGAAGTGGATGCCTGAAGTAAGTATCTTTATTGACCTGTACAAGTGGGAATAACCGAGGTACGCATGTTCTTGAGATTTTATTGATCTTGTTAGATATTCATTAATGAATTTCGAAGGTAGCTCTATCATTAACTGTTTGAGACAGAAAGCTACACTTTCTGATGGATTGATAAACGTGAAGCCAATTTTTAAATATTGAAATGATGGATGACCACAACTTCAGTATTTGACATTGCCTAGTGGATTCAATTAATATGATGGTTATTTGGAGGATATGACCAGTGTTACTATTTTCTCGTGTATGTGTCAAGATTCACCAATATAGTGGATATGATAAATTCATTATGCATAGTGAAGCTCGAACAAGAGATAAAACGTGTGTTAATTCAAAATGGTAACGTACTTGTATATGCTTCGAGGAGATTGAATCTAATGAATAGAATAATTATACTCATGACTTGAAACTAATTGTGATCCTACGGCTATTGTATTAGCGGATTCATTGAACATAAAGACTTGTATTTCATGATTAATGGTACTGAATGGGAGAAAATTTCTGAGTATTCAACTGAATCCTTGATTTGCGATTGTTTGAAAGCAGAATATCAGAGTTTGATTTGTTATAATCCTTCGAGATTTGTGAATATATGAATATATTGCGATGGATTTCGTGGAAGGATTATCATTTAATAGATAAGTCCCGATGATATTGGTTATAGTGGATTGATTAATCAAATCTGCTTGACTTTATGTGTTGTGATGTTATGATCGATACATCTTGATTACATGGGATACATGTGGATATAATATATGACAGGGATTCTTGTTCTACATCTTATTCTACACCTTGTTTTACATCTTGATTATGGTAATTTTTCTGAGCACTCTGGATACTTAACCGATGTTGCTTCTTGATCATATGTTGCAAGCATGTGAAGTGGATATCCTTGTGGCTATTGTATGAGCTTGCTATTTAGTGGAAATTCCATCACACGAATTACTTGGTATATGGGTAATTGCTTGTATGGATACTTGATTCTTGTCTTGAGCACGAATACTTCTTGTGAAAGTTTCATGGGAAAGTAACGATATCGAGAAGGTTATATGAGAATAATACTCACAGGTAATTGATAATATGGTGTGGTATACCATATTCTTGCTATTCTTGAGTTCTATTTGTTGATTATATGTGTTATAATCTCGATTAGTAAAATTCGAGGACGAATTTTCTTTAAGGAGAGAGGATCTAACGCCCGTCCTAATTCTTGTTAAATTCTTGACTTGCATAATTATATGCTATTTTATTTGAGTTAATTATTTAATTAATTGAGCAAGTTTAGGTCTTAATTGTTTAAGTTGAAACATTAGGGTCATTTGTGAAAATTAAAGTTTAAGGGCCTTTTTGTCAAAGTTAGAACTTGAGGGGCCTAGTTGCAATTCTTGAAACTTGAAAGGATAAAACTTGTTGTTTGCCTCTTCTACCTCAGTATCACTTTCCCAATTCTCTCTTGCTCTGTGTATACGTAAAGAAGGTTAGGGTTTTACCCTATTCTTGACTCCTCTTGCTTAATTATGCCTCTGTTCAAAAATCTGACTTCGTATAAATGATCAGGGCGTTGAGTAGAGCATTTCCTGCCAAACAGAAATTAGTTTGGGTGAATTTGATTTCGGACTAGGTAAGTCACTAGCTCCCCCTTGCTTGTAATAACATGCCTATATGTTATTCTTGATACTTGTGCTTGTTAATTTCGTGATTTGGTTGAATTTTGTGATATTTGTAAAATTGGGACGAAGGGAGTAATTTTATACTATGTACAGAGAACTTGAATCTAAAATGGGTTCGTAAGTGTTAAAGAAAATTATACTCCTACTCGTGAAACGGTAAAATAGTAACTTGATTTAAATATTATTAGAAAAATTGTACCATTATTTGTGGTACGGGAAAATAAATGAAAGTATCCCTAAATGAGTATATTAGTATATTAGAAAATTATACTTATACTTTTGGGACGGTTAAATATTTAAATGGAATAAAAGAAAATTATTCTATTATTTGTGGGACGGTAAAAGAAATATTTTAAACTTGTTTGTATGTCCTGGGTGTGCTAAGTACTCCTAGGTAGTGTATAAGTGTTAGTAAAAGTATACTCCTACGCTTAGGACGGAGAATTATTAAGCTTGGGAAAGAAATAAAATTTCGAATTTTAGTACCTTGGGCGACCGCCCATGTTTGGCCAGGCGACCGCCCATCTATCTGGAAGATTTTACTCTTGAAATGTCTTGTTTTGGGCGACCGCCCATATCCTTTTGTCCGACCGCACACCTACCTTGATGAACAAAAGTCTTGAATAAACTTTGATTAAGCTAGAAATAACCCTAGTTAAGGTATATAGCCTTAGTATAAAATGTCCTAGCACGTGTTGTGACACCTTAGGGGCATCAGAAGTGAGTCTTGAACATGATTATTCAATGATTTGAATAGAGAATTTGAGCCTAAGAGTAAGAACTCTTTTAATTGTCTTGAAAGTGCTAAGAACAAACACTAATGTGTTATATGTGTCTTGAAACCAATGTTTGTGCACCTTAGGGGCATAGAACAATGTCTTGAGCTTGAACATCCCAAAGTATAGGATTAAGAACTTGTAAGTATGAGATGTATAACTTATCTACTTAGCTTGAACTTGAAGTATAAGACAATTAAATCTTGTACATGACTTGAATATCCAAAGATTGGAATAATCACTTGAGTATAAGATAATTAAATTTTGTACATGTCTTGAACATCCAAAGAATTGGATTGAGAACTTGAATGTAAGATGATAAAATCTTGTACATGACTTGAAACTAATACATGTGTATGGTAATGAACTTGAAAGTGTTATGAACAAGCACTAACGTGTTAGAACTATCCTTGATGTGTATGTGCAAATCTTGCACATAACTACTTGATAGAATGTGGCTTGTTGACTACTTGATACTTGGTATTAATAACCAAAGAGTTAGAATGTGGAACTAGATAGAGAATGAACAACTCTAGTACATACTCGAATCTAATACGTGTGTATTGAAAGTGCTATGAACAAGCACTAATGTGCTAGTAATTGGTTTAATCGTGCATATACTCAATGAAGTATATAAAGTATAAAGAAGATATCTTATTCTTGAGTTGAGTTCCTAAAGAAAGAGGAACTAGTGTAATATAAAGATAATTCATAAAACAATGATTATAGAACACAATATGTGGTAGGAAATGTATTCGATTATTAACGATACATATACGCGAGATATAATTGTGACTAGGTAAAATACGACCTATTCGACTACGTGCTTAGAGTCTAGGATGTTGGGCTCTACTTGGAAGTAAGGGTATCGTGATAGACACATTAGTGTGTTAAATGTTATATAAATATGTACGTGCAAATATGGCATATGACAAAGTGACATAGAATGACATACCCTACTACTTGGTTGGGGTCTGTTATTAATAGACTCTAATTTGGCTTGATTGTGTTACGTGGGCACATTACGTGCCATTGTTATACTGATTTGTATTCACAATATTGCATACGTGTACTTGTATTTGGTGTGCACATGATTACATGGTTCATGAAGAGCTAGTCCACTACTTTTGGACTTAGTTCTACTCTTGTAGTTCAAGTAAACATCTACTTGTGCATTCTTGTTTGAGTCCAGCTGGTCACCTTGCTTGCTCGGAGATGTATAGGTTCACGCTTATCATGAGGCTGGGGCCAAAGTGATAATCGGGTGCCTATGTATCTGCGCTTGACCCCTTACTACAGCCATAGTAAGGGCATAGCTTCCTTTATTAGAGCAATACGTCTGATAAAAGTGAATGCTAAAACTCGTGAACACCTCGTGAATCTTGTTCTTATTAGTGACACTGGTTACCGGGTCCTCTTGTGTACTACACAGCAGCAACTTGATTGATCGTGATTTGTAAACTGCAATAAGCAACGACAACAATGGTTTACTTGGGAGGAATAAGGTTGGAATATCCTTTGTAACGTGTTAGTTTAGCCTTATGTGCTAGTTACTTGATGAGTTGGCTTAGCCTCTCATATACTTGTTACTTGATGACATCTTGAGCATGATTATTTGATAATCTTCTTGATTTGCATGATTACATGATAACATGCAATGTACTTGTATCTAGTAACTTACTGAGATTTATCTCACCCCATTCCTTGTTTATTTGTTTCCCCCCCCCAGGAAAGCAAGTGGTAATACGTTGTGAGGATCGACTTAGCAGGGGCCTACTTGGCAGGTTGTTCTTGTTTGGGGATTGTTATCCTTTCCAGTTTTGGTGAGGACGATTTTGTATCAGTTGTTTAGACTCAGTATCTTGGGTAGACTTGTATAGTTCTTGTAATGCCAGCTTATGTGCTAGGCATGTTTTCCGCTGTGTATAACCACATTTGGTTTAAATTTCTTGGTATAGAACTCGTTGTGAGCTATCTTAGCTCGTCCCTCTTGAGTATATTTATGATGTCAGTTTGATATAAGCAGATGTCATTCAGTTTCTCATTTCTTGTTAGTCACGCGCACCAGGTTCGAGGTTCTATTAGGGAATCCCGAGACTTGGGGGCGTGTCAAAAGCAGTTTCTAGCCTCTACCAAACAAAAATTAATAACCCTCTTCATTACTTTCCCTGAACACAATCACTAGACAAAGGAAAATATATAGCCAAGAGTGAAGCATCAGTTTACAGAGGATCATTGTTGAAGGTAACTGAAATAACAATGATTAATGTAAAAGTTTATAAAAGGCTAGTCATTTTGAGACAGAGGGAGTACATGGATATGCCTTAGAAAAAGGCTATTCATTTTGACACTGTTCAGCTAGCTCGTTTTAATGACTCGGCTCCACGGTTCAGCTCACGGTTCAGCTTAACGGTTCAGCTCTACGGTTCGGCTCGTAGTTCAGCTTGAAACTGTTCGGCTCGGTTTGGCTCGGTTTGGCTTGGTTCAGCCAATTTTCGAAACCGAGCTGAACCACATAAGTTTAAAAACCGAGCTAAACCGCACGGTTTGGCTCGGCTCGGTTCCGAACCGCGGTTTGAGCCAAACCATTTCCACCCCTAGGCACTACCATGATCGAGGTGAGCACTATGGCACTAAGGATGAGTTGAAGATGGATACGAGGCTTGAATACACGGATTGATCTCTAGGTGGGAGATTGTTGGAATAGAGATCGTGAAGGAAACAAACAGAAAGAAATCTGCGAAGGAGGCGAGCGGGCGCCTGGTCTTGGCAGAAAGGATCAGTAGCGCAAGGAGTAAGCGGGCGCTTGGGCCTCACCAAGCGGGTGCTCGGGTGCCGTGACACTGAATTTGGGAATAGCAGTTTTTTCGGGATTTCTCTTATGTTTAGGTTTAGGTCTTATTCTAGGTTGTATATTTAAGTAATGCTCCGCCCCCATACTTATTCTAACTCAGATTTAACATATTATAGTGCAAGATCCTGGCTTGGTAGTGCCCTCAGACGTAGTCAAACATATTGACGAACTGGGTAAACAATTTCTTGTGTTCCTTTGTCTTTTGCTTTGGTTATTATTTCTTATGCTTGTTTGGGTGCTGCGATTTCTTACGATTTGCTTGGGTGTTTGAGGGCTTTTCCACAACACTTCCTTGCATCAATGTGTGAAGTTCCAGTTCGGAAATGAGGTGACTGTTTTCTACAGTGATCTAGTAACAGCCCAAGGGACGGACACCAAGAGAATTCCTGTGTTACAAATACAACATGGGGAGGAGAGTAGACTCTTCAATGGCTTCGAAATAGTCGCTCAAGCACAGATTTGCGCCATCGATCTCACCAAGACCTTATATAGGGTGGCACCCGTTGTCAAGGCACTATGAAACATGGGCTTCATACCGGGGCTGGGGCTAGGTAAGAACTTGCAAGGTCCCACAGATTTGGTTGAAGATGCTGATCACATAGGGCTGTTTGGCCTCGGATACACCCTCACTCCCAAAGACAGAGCGGAACAGAAGAGGATAGAATTCCTCAAGAAGGTGAAGCTTCTGTACAAGAAGCCTGAAATACGGCCATACCACCTTTCTCTTAACTGTTACTTCGTTAAGGAAGGCGAGGAGTTTTCATGTTTTGAGTTTGCAGAACCATGGTTTGATCACACCGGCAAGTTGCAGAAAGGGTTCGAGATCTTCACAGATGTGGAATTCGATCGGTCCAACCTGATACTGACTTACATGGAATACGACAAGGGCACGAATATGCCACTAAATTTGCCAGTAACTTGGCTGATCAGCTAGAATCCACAACCCTTGACAATCCAACAGCGGAAACCAGAGACTCTGGGTTTTGACTGAGACGTGGGACGACCAATATCTGCTTCAACATATTGGATATCGGGGGCTCGACGACGACATGGTAGCCGCAATTGGGGTTGAATCAGAGGACAATGTTGACCCGAGGACATTAGTGGAACCCATGGAAGGCAAGCTGAAAAATTGGTGCACGCTCGGAACTCCCATAGTTACTCCGGAATTTATGGTTGGGAAGCTGGGGCTTACTCGATCTCCTGCCGCGCCTCCCATAGCATCTCCTGTCACTTCCTTAAAATCCCCTTCCCCCGAGTCTAGTGTTTTAACTTTTGAATTTGAGTCTTCCTCTAAGTCTGACGACCTCACGTCTGAAGACTATGATCTTGTCGTAAACGCTATATTTCCTTTCGCTATGAATGAAGCCCTCGACCTTTCTGAGTATCCCTCCATAGCCACTCTTTTAACTGATAAATTAGCGAATAATAAACCTAATGATATACGCTTAGTGAATAATGATTCATTAGAAGAGGCAGACACAGAAACACTAAATGATGAATATATTAGAGAAATTTCAGAACATGTTATTAATCAAAAGGAATCTCGAACCCAAGCTGCCGATGAGGTGCTAACGTGTGTGAATTTGGGAACCGAAGCCGAGCCAAAGGAAACGCAGATTGGAAGCTTCTTCAGCAGAGCCGAAAGGAAAGCATTGATTGAGCTGCTTAAGGAGTAAGTGGACGTGTTTGCATGGTCTTACAAGGACATGCCGGGGCTTGACAACTCGGTCGTAGAGCACAGAATCCCAACAGTACCAGATGCCAAGCCAGTCAAGCAAAAGTTACGCCGTATTAAGCCAGAATGGTCCTTACAAGTGAAGGAAGAGATTGAGAAACTGCTCTGCATAGGCTTCATCAGAGTGATCGAATACCCCACTTGGTTGTCCAACATCGCGACCGTCAAAAAATCCAATGGTAAAGTTCGAGTATGTGTAGACTTTAGAGATCTCAACAAGGCTACTCCGAAAGATGAATTCCCCTTGCCAAATATCGACATGTTGGTGGACGCGATGGCTAATTATGAAGTCAAGTCATTTGTAGATGGGTTCGCCGGCTATAACCAGATTAAGATGGCCGAGGAAGACCAAGAGAAGACACCCTTCACTACTACGTTGGGTACTTTCTGCTATATTGTCATGCCGTTTGACTTGAGGAACGCTGGGAGTACTTATCAATAGGCAGTCACCGCTCTTTTCCATGAAATGATCCACAAGGAGATCGAGGTATATGTGGATGATATGATCATACATTCGAAAGGCTCTGATGGTCAACATCTAACGGATCTAAGGAAGTTCTTCAACATGATGAGAGATCACGCCATGCATTTGAACCCCGCCAAGTACACGTTAGGCATTAGTCGAGGGAAAATACTAAGTTACATGGCCACCGAGCACGGTAGAGAAGCCGACTCGAAAAAGATTCAAGATATCTTGGAAATGAAATCTCCACGCAGTGAAGGCAAAAGAATAAAGCTCATAGGACTACTCCAATATCTCGGTCGTGTAACAACGATAGAAGATCCAACACTGAGAAAAATGGAGAGATGCGCAGATAAAGGCTGGAGTATGAGATGTGAAATTGCATTCAATTACCTCAAACAGTACCTAATGAACACCCCCATTCTACGCCCGATGCATGGGAAGGATCCCCAACCCATAAATCCAATGGCATGGTGGCCCTCATGTCACGAAAAGAAACCAAGCGAAAATCTGTTGAAATTTTTCGCCAATAATCCAATTTCAACCCAGCACCATACGAAACTGGTGATTCCAAGCACAAAAATATTCAAAGGACTGCAAATCATGGGAAAAATGCAACCTTTAGGGGAATACGCACTTCTCTACGAATTACAGCCCCTCCAACCTTTCGAACCCACTAAATTCTGTTCATACCACCAAGACGAAGGTCATGATACCAACAATTGTGTTGCCTTAGAAAGAAAAATCCAAGACTCCATAGATAAAGGGATACTTACTAAACGGGGAGGATTTTGGTACTACATGGAGAATGGTAACCCACGACCCCTCGAGTTCAATAAGCCTAGACCCAGAAGTGAAAGCAACATGACAGTGCCCTCGCACATGACTACAGAGCGAATTCGCAACCTGTTGCAAGAGGTGGAGGAATTGAAACAGCAACTCTCAACTACCAAAGCGCAAGACACCTAGAAAGATCTTCTCCAGAGGAGCAGTCAAGATGGAAAATTTGGATGGCAACCCGTTCAAGGAACCGGTCAACCTAAGCAAGCTCAAGCGCTACTACGACTAGTCCCCCTTCTCAAAATATATATATATATATATATATATATATACATATATATATACGCAAAAAGAAGCCCGATAGGCTGAAAACCCGCAAAGGGCGGTCTATGGAAAAAAAGGGTGCGTACAAAGCTCGCTAGACTGAAAACCCGCAAGGGCAGTCTAAGCAAAAGTTAGAGCATTCCCTCTTCTATCTGCCCTTTCTTAAAATAATTCTAGTCTAACTTGAATGAACTACGATGACCTGAGCCCCTTATTCCTATTTGTAAAAGGGGAACGTAGGCAGCCTTCCAAAGGTGCGGTCTAAAAAATAAATAAACATCCAAATTTGGTCATGGAGCAATAGAAGGAGAATTTGTGTTTTCTAATAAAGCAAATAAACTTTTATTTCCACAATCATTGCACGTTACACTTATTTGATGAGTCTAAGCTCGATTAAACTCGCGATTACAATAACCTGTTTTGAAATTTAACTAACACTGAAATAAAACGAAATTAAAACTAATGTGTTTGGAATGATTGTGGATGGATACTCGGAACTACTCCTTAGCTCCGTCGTGCCGTCGGTCTCTTTCTTCTTTCTTAGTCCTCGGTGAACTGTTTTCTTGTTAGGTTTCTCAAAAAATCCCGCCTCAAAGGCACTAACACCCTTGGTCTTACCTCGCAAAACCTCCTCAATCATCCTCTTCCTCGGAGCCGTCACCTCCTTTCCATCCCCATTAGCTACACTCTTCCCTTTCTTCTTCTCAAAGGCCAACGCCTCCCTCATCCTCAATGATATACTCGAAGCATAGGTTCCAACGAAGACCCCTTAGGTTCTCTAGAGTTTGCTTTATTTCCCCAAGTCTCTCCTCATACCAAGTCAAGTATTCTAGTGACAAATAAATGTTGCGGGAGCGTGAAAGGAAGATCATGTGCGAAAAGCCATCCTGGCCCCAGATTTGAGGCAGAAGGATCGAGGCACTAGCATCTAAATAAAGGACCTTGAAGGGGAATTTTGCCAAGTTCTCATCCCAAGCCTCGGGGATAGTCTGAGTCTATCCATACTGTCGGAGCACCCTCATGGGATAATAAAATGTAGTCTCAGATAGCGTCGGAACGCGGATCATGTAAGACCCTAACTGGTTAACCCTCAAAGACTGGATCCGCCATGTCGGAACTACCCACTGAATGCTATCGGTCACCAATTTAGCTAGATAAACCTCCCAATCCCTGCGCGACTTATGCTCAAACTGCTCTGCAATGCCCCTGCTGTGATAAACCCACGGAGTGACATTCCCAGACTGAGGTGGTTTGTTCACCATAAGCCTCTCTTGAATCCACATGGTCAGCAATCTGTCACTACCTCTCGTCATGTCACCATGAATGGCGAGTAGACAAATGCCACAGATAATCTCTCCTAAGACGACCGGCTTAATGTTGTGGCCCAAACGAGCCCGAATCACCATGTCTAGACATTCGCCACTCGCAAATCCAATTTGAGCAGGGAAAAGAATCAAAGAAAACAAGCACAAGGCAAGATGATCCAAAGCAATGGTGGAGGTAACATCCCTATGCATGAAATACTCTGGCATCCAAGAAAGGTACACATGTTTACCTCTGATATATCCACCAATCCTGTCCTCGGTTACACCAAAGGTTGCCAACCTCTTCTCCAGTGGAACAAAATCAAAGGGCAAAGCTACCTCATCCCTCTCCTCACCTCCAGAAAGTTCCATAAAGTCCTCATATGTGGGTGTTATCTAGTTATAGGAGAAGTTTAAAACGTGGTTATTTTCATCCCAAAAGTTGGCAGCAGCGCGCAAAAGATTCACGTTTGGGTTCATGTGGAAGAATGACCAAAGACATTTTATGCCAAACTGTTGGTTAAATTCCTTGTGACAAGAGCCAGCAATTTTGGCAACCCACCTCTCCAAAGCTGTAATATAAATGCCTCTTTCAACTCTTGAAATCCTAGCATAATAGTCCATTAAGAAAGCAAGAAAAGAGAGTATTCAGACAAGAAAATAAGAAAGAACTGATGTTGGCCAGGCGGCTATCTTCGCCCATGGCCACGCGGCCATCTTTGCCCCATACATAATTTTAGCTCCGTACCCAAGCTTGGTTACTCCCACACCGCAACGGATCCCATGCAGAATCCATAAATATGTATACGTACCCATCCCTATGGCTCATGAATTGTATAAAATTAGGAAAAATGTAAATAACTAGTGTGTACAAATAGGTCATCTTAATCTCACAGTTTAGTACATAATGTCTTTGCATACATTAAATGTCTAGCATATATGTGTCTCTCTCTACTACAGCTAACAATACAGGAATAAAGCAAGAAGGGCCCCCTGGCTAATCTGAATCCTCCTTGGTGGTGTCCCGCCGCTGCGTCGAACGACGCGAGCCACTAGCACTTGAACTCCGTCCCCGAACCGCTCGCCCGCCAGTATGGGAAGACCCAGCCTCAGCAGGAGAGCGCTCTCGACGCTGTGGTATAACAACATCCTCCCTCTGGCAGGTACGAGTATGGTACGCCTCTCTCAATAAGCGTATAAGTATGTTCTCCCACCAAACGGATTGGATGTATGCCTTCCGAGTCACCTGGAGAAGTGAAAAATGATGAATAAGAATGATAGAACAAAAGTGTGCACGTAGGATGAATTTGAAACAAAATGATAAATCATACCCCAGCATCAGGCAGAGGAATGAATGGCTCCTCCACAATGTCTGCATCTGTTGGCTCCAAGCTGATCTCCTCCTCCCGGCTGCCTCGCACCACTCTAATGTTGCTCGAACGAAGGGGCATGTCAACCAAAGGCCAACTCCGACCAACATACCGAGCCGAGCTCGATCCCTCTCCTGACAACATCCTAGCCCGTACATCTGGGCTGATCATATGTGTCTGCACGAAGCCATCATATTCATCACTTCCCCTGTAATGCTCCGCCGGAGTCGGAGTCAAGAAGGTCCTCAGCCTATCAAGACGAAGCATGTCCTGAGGAGGATCATGGGGAACCCATGGCGCTGCACCGGCCCTATGCTGACGAGCAAACCGCTCACCAAGGTACATAGCATCTCCGCTAAGACCAACTAGCAGAACCTGAGAGGTTGTCAACATGGTAGCATGGATGATAGAGAATTCATTAGCCTAACTCCATGGATAAAACCTCACCCTAATAAGTGTGGACCTCCTAAGCACCCTCCTCAGATCAGTATCATTCACGGTCTTCCTATCCTTGGATTTCCAAAACACTTGCCTGTTGCTTTTGCACCAATAGGATATAACGAGAACGGCCTTGTTGTCACCAATCTCCAGCTGAAAGGGGGCGACACCAAAGATCTCATATACCCACACCTGTGTATACAGTAAATGGAGACAATTCAGAAATATGTGCTACAATCAAAGATTATGCTGAACAGACAAAGGAATGATGAAGAGTGTACCTCGAAAGCAAACTGGAACCCATCGAATGCCGACGAGCTATCCCTCGAGCAATGATCTAAAGCCCGGTACATCTCAGCCAAACCAGCTCTGCCCCAAGAAATCTCGCTCACCTGAGACAAATCCTCCAAAGCCCCCAACAGTGAGTACGTGCAGACGGTGGCCCCACTGGGAAACAAGATTTCTGAGAAGCTGTCCCACAGAAATAGTCAGACCAGACAGTCCAAATCATACTCCCTTCTCCCAAAGGCTTCTATGGTCGACACCACAAGCCTGTGCACCTTTCCAGCCTCCACTCCGTAACCCTTTACACCTCCCCCAAGGTCGGTGTCGACTCCCAACAAAACCTGCCGATAATCCGGTCTGCCCGCCAAGCTCTCATCGAAAAGCAGAGGAGTGGTAGTAAACTTCAGCCCCGTGATCGCTGCAAAATCCGTGGGCGTAACAATAATATCTCCCCAACTGAGGTAGAATGTATGAGTGGTATCCCACCAGAACTCTCGACAGACCTGTATCACTGCCGATACCTTCAAGGTATCCCCGATCATACGGATAGCCTCGAAAAAGGGACTGAATCCCATAGTCTCGATCCGAGCACGTAAACCACATGGACCCTCCGGTAAGGACGCCCACAACTAGCCCACAGTCACGGTGGACCCGCGAGTCTTAATTCTCTACAGGTAAACACAGCAAAGGTACGTTACTTTTCTAGTAGATTACATTTCGTACTTAAATAGATTCGTATTTATATTCTGATAGAAATCATGATAACGCGAAAAATGAAAGAGGCCAAGTCCGAAATTTACCTCTCTCATCTCCGGAAGACCCTTGGACCAATGATGATCCGAATCAATGTAGAAGTCATAATCGTGATCGAAGGTCGACTTCAAGAGACCGTCCCGAAAGTTTCGAGTCGCCGCCCTCATTCTCAATCCGCCCCGTTGCGGCATTTGCGCCGCTGGACCACCCGCGTTTGGGTCATTTTCCCCCTCCAAAGGAACCTCATTTCCTCCCTCTTGATGCCCGTGCTCCAGTGGCACAAATCCTCCATAACCCGCGAAACCTCTGCCCAGACCTAGCATATCGTCAATCCACTGCCCCGCCATGGCTTCGAATATGTGAAATGGTGTTCTCAAGATCAATAATGGAAGCTTTCTCTCTCTAAAATCACCTTTTCTCTCTCTAAAACTCGAAGAAAAAGAAGAAGGAGGAGGAAGAAGAAGAAGGATCTGGCGTTGTGACTAAGAATCTGGTCTAACCAGAGACTTGGCCACGCGGTCAAGATCGCCCCAAGCCATCTCAGCCGTCCAATGGATCAATCCACGAGAAGAAGATCTGGACAATTAGAAACCTTGGCCACGTGGCCATGTTCGCCTTTTCAGGCAAAATTACAGTAATACCCCTATTTTATTCTATGTTTGTTCATTTTGGGCCCCTCAGCCTTTTTTTGACAGAAATTCGTTATTTTAGGTCAAGAAAGCCTCCCCAAATTTTTTATTTCTTTTTAGACAAGCATCGGGATTACTTAGACCCTGCCGTCTTCATATTTTGTACATTCAAACCTTTCGTTGCGATTACCGAAACCCGACCGTTTCTACCTCGCGCGCATCCCAGCGTTTGCTTAGGACCATTGTGGTTGCTGAGACCCGTTGTGAATACCCCTTTCCATAAATGCGAGCGACGCACGGGAAGTCTTTCTTTTTATTTATCTTTTCTATGGGATTAGGATATTCAAGTTGGCATTTAACTTTATTAAGAGTCGCCATGTTGTTTTTATTGAGCTAAAACATTCAAAAACAGCTAACAGAGAGGGTTCGGGGGTCAAGTTACGACAAGAGAAGAATATACAGTCATCACTCCTATCGCACAATAGATCGGACTTTCTATCATGATGAATGTGTTAGTAGTGTGTTAGTGATTGAGACCGGATCCGAAGATTGCCTACGTTCCTCTCGTTATGAGAAGCTCAGGTCAGCGTAGTTCACACATAATCGGAATAGGGAGAAGAAGCGGGATCATTCATAATGAAGGGGGAGGAGAAAGAATCATGCAAGATGATCACATACTAGAATAATGATTATACCATTGATAAGATCAACGTGTAGTCATCATATTCATCATTGGAGAGTCACTGATCATGGGAATAATTACTTATAGTTTAGGGTTTAGAAATAGTTCCTAGATCGCGTTGATCATCATCGGCTAGGCAATATGAACAGGGATTAAAACATTAGATTTAGCATGTTACGCATGGGATAAGCCGTAGATCTAGCATAATAATAAGAATATCATAAACATGTATGAATGAACACATATACATGAAGATCGCTACCCTAGTCATAGAGCATATTATGAATTCTAGCAAGAACATGAAGAACACGTTATGAATCATATGAATATAGATGTATAACATAATGAAACTAGCATAAATCAGATCTAAACATGACAAATTCTCACCAATCTTGACATGAACAAAGTCGAATCTCTTGCGCGGATTCGTCGGACCTTCGGAATTACTAGAAAGGCTTGGAGAGAGAGTTCTGCCGTCAGTTTAGGCTATAGAACTCGGGGGAGAGAATTGTGTTTTTAATTTATGAACTGAGGTCGACTATTTATAAGAAAATCTCACCTGGAAGAAGTGGCCGTCCGGCCGGTCCAAGGGATTGACACAATTCCCGAGGCTCTGATCAATCTGGAATCTGGAGAAGGATTAGATAACGTCTATCTTTGCAGCCTCATCCGATCAGGTCGTCAACATCTTCTTATCTGGGTTTTTCGGGAAATCCTGGATAAGTCCTGCGCAGTTCATAAATACCTGGGAGGTCCCTGTGAGTTCTAGAATGCCTAATAACTCATTTTCAGGTTGGGTACTAACAGTGGCCCCTCGGCGATGTTTCTTGCAAGGCATGGAGGGTCGTCGATTAAGAAAAGGAACCAATCTGAAACATGAGTTCCAAATCGAGAGGGGAATGAGAAAGAAAGCGACCAAGTTGGTCGAGTGGCTGAACCTTTGTCAGGCTACCTACGTATCCAAGTGGAATCAAGCCGATCGTAGTTCAAGACTTGTGGGGAAAGAAAGAAATGAGACATCGTCTTTTTGCTGAGGATAGACAAATATTCATCAAGCAATAAAGTCACGTGGGCCCTACTGGGGAGAAAAGAAAAAGAAACGAAACATCGTTGAGCAATAAAGTCGTTACAGATAGACCTTACAGAAACGAATCATCGTAGAACAAATAAAGTCGTTGCAGATGGATTTTGCTCGGGGAAAGAGGTAAAAAGGAAGAAACCAAAAAGAAACGAAACATCGTTGAGCAATTAAATCGTTGTGGATAGATTTTATAGAAATAAACCATCGTAGAATAAATAAAGTCGTTGCAGATGGACTTTACTTAGGGAAAGAGGAGAGGTCATACGCACGGCTCGACAAGAAGTTTAAAGAATCGAGAACAAAAAGAGGGATGAATTCTAACTTCCTACAGAACGTACATAATCGCATAATTTATCGGTAATCCACGGTACTTTGAGAAGTGCAGTTCCTCAGTATCGCAGAATCCGGTAACGCCGATTGTCTAGAGCTCGCACGGTGTTACACCTATAACTTTCTCAACATGAAGGGCTTATGGATGATCCAACCTTGAATTATAATCTTTTGGGTTTACGGAGTTTCCGACCTCCAATTATAAATTGATTTAGTTATTTAAGGATTTTACTACGGTTTCCTTAATCCGCCTTCAGGTTTATGGATGTATCCGACCGCCATTCATAATTTTAGGGTTTAAGGATGTTCCCAGCCTTTAATTATGGATTGTTTTGGTGATTTACTAGAGTCTTCCGGACCCAATTGGAAATTTACTAGAGTCTTCCGGACCCAATTGATTAATTTTTTGGAAATTTACTAGTCTTCCGGACCCAATTGATTAATTTTTGGAAATTTACTAGAGTCTTCCGGACCCAATTGATTAATTTTGGAAATTACTAGAGTCTTCCGGACCCAATTAGAAATTTACTAAAGTTTTCCGGAGCTAATTGATTAATTTTTGGAAATTTACTAGAGTCTTCCGGACCCAATTGGAAATTTACTAGAGTCTTCCGGACCCAATTGATTAATTTTTGGAAATTTACTAGAGTCTTCCGGACCCAATTGGAAATTTACTAGAGTCTTTCGGACCGATTGATTAATTTTTTGAAATTTACTAGAGTCTTCCGGACCCAATTAGTTAATTTTTTGGAAATTTACTAGCTAAATTTAGCTAAGGGTGCTAATCTCGAATTAAAATAAGCCGAGGGGCTAAATTGCAAAATTTCCTGCCTGGAGGAATAACTGGCCGCGCGGCGAAACCTTCTGATTGGCTGATTTTTGCATGCGGGATTGCTTGTGGGCGCGCGAGATGGAGGGCTGAGATCATGCCACGTCGCCTGGACACACTGGCCCCGCGGCTAGTCCTTTCGCTGGACAGACCCTACAAACAGCCGCCGGCTGTTGCTGTCATCTTCACTTTCTTCCTTCTTTTGTTGAGTTTTTGAGAGAGAAAAGAGATATTTTGAGCTACTTTGAGATGGATCTTGAGTTCATTTTTGGTGCGGGGCAACAAGATGCAGGTGTGGGGCCGCAATTTAAGCAAGGTGGTGGCGCGGAACCACAATTTGAGCAAGGCGAAGGCGCGGGGTTGCATCAATAACGGGCGAGGATGGATTCTCGCAACTTCCGTCCCGACGAATAGCATTTCACGGTGGGACAACACTTTGACTTGTACGCGAGCACCGACAAACATTGGTCTGGCGGAGACTGATGGAGACGAAGGAGGTAACGATCTCACTTTTTATTGCTTTTGGGTATTTTATGTCTTTTATTTCATACTTGTTGTATTACTTTTATACTGCATTAAATTAATCGTTGGTGATTATTTAATTTTCTGAGATTGTTGGTTATTTTGGGGACGGAAAGATATATG